>MU130497.1:610886-652901 GCA_015039465.1 Phlegmacium glaucopus | reverse complement strand
ACACTCTTTTTTTAATATATTACATTCTTCATTGTCGAGGACAATAGAGAAGCAGTTAGATGGTGGTAGATGTCTCTAGGTTGAGTTGGATGAATGAATGTTACGGAGGGTTCTGAAGTCATAGTAGATGGTGTCGATAGAGTTACGGTTTTAGTGGGGGATTCTGAGCGTCCTCGTGGTCTTTTGCTCGGGTCAGGAGACATCTATGGTGACGACTTGGTGGACACTTCTTTCAACGATGTCCCCTACCTCTCCCAAATCTCCCTTTTCTCTCACTTCTCTTTCCGTTCTCATTCTTCTCTCCTTTCCCTTAATCCACGCTTTTATTGGTTAAGTACTTGGGAGTCTAATTAGACTAATATAACTATCTGGTTGACATGACTTCTTCTCTCATGGACGGAGACTTCCTTTTCGACCTCTCTTATACATTCATAAAGAAGAAGTAAATGATTACGATAAGTAGATTAAAATAAAGGTCTTTTTTATGACCACTAGTACAAGTAAACTGAGGCATACTTAAAGTTAATAGAAGAGTATAATATTATATATAATTAAATAAGATATTATATCCTGACTCGCCTGAGAGTTTCTCTCAAGACGAAGATAACGAGGTGGGCGATTTGGGTAGGTTTTCCCATTTCGTCGACAGAAAAGGTAAGGTCGATTTGGAAACTGAACAGTTGCACATAGACTTTGATAACAGTTCCTCCCACTATCATCACTACTCCTACCCCTACCCCTATTCCTTCCCCTCCATCTCCTCCTCCTCCTCCTCCTCCTCCTCCTCCTCAACGATGGAGAGGTTTTCGAACAACTACTAAGTCCAACCAAAAAGAAAAAAATAAAATGAAATTCACTGAGAACAATGGTAGATTTGTAGGTTGAGTAGCTAACTAGCTAGATAATACATGAAAATTGCATCAAAACAGGTAGTGGTGGGTCAAAACTGGTCAGAGTAGGTAATGGCAGGTCAAAATGGGCGGTGGCGAGTTGAAATGGGTGGCGGTGAGTTGAAATGGACGGTGATGTGTTGAAACGGGTGGTAGATGGGCTGGGGTGGTAGCGGTGGGTTGAAATAGGTGGTAGATGGGTTGAAACAGGTGGTTGGTGGGTTGTAGTAGGTGGTGATGGGTCAAAACGGATGGTTGGTGGGCGGAAACAAGCAGTGGTGGACCAAAATAAGTGGTGGTGGGTTGAAATGGATGGTTGGTGGGCTGAACGAGCAGTGGTGGGTCAAAACGGATAGTTGGTGGCCGGAAATGAGCAGTGGTGGACTGAAATGAGCAGCGGTAGACTGAAATGAGCAGCGGTGGGTTGAAATGAGTGGTGATGGGTTGAAATGAGGGATGGTGAGTTGAAAGGAACGGTGGGTTGGTTGAAGCGGGTGGTGATGGGTTGAAATAGGTGGCAGGTGGGTCTAATGGGCAGTCAATGGGTGGCGTTGGCTGAAAACAGGCGGTGTTGGCTGAAAACGGGTGGTGTTGGTTGAAGAAGGGCGGTACCGACTGAAAACGGGTGCTGTTGGATGGAAATGGGGGTATTCGCTGAAAACGGCTGGCGTTGGCTGAAAACAGATGGTGGGGGTGAAAATATATGACCTAGGGTATGTGGGGTGGTTAGCACTCAGAAACGGGTGAGAAAAGAGGTACGTACCTCTTTGACGACCACAGATGGCGATCTGTGGTCGTCGTTGCCGGCATTTTGATGTGGGGGGACGGTGATGTTGCCACGTTGCACGTCCACTGTCCTGTGGGGCATGTGTGGTAATTAGTGTATTGTATTGTAAAATAACATATTTACGTACCTTTTGACGACTATGGATGGCACGCAGCACCATCTGTAGTTGTCGTTGTTTGTCGCAGCCTTGAGGTGAGGTGGTGGTGTGAGAGAAAACAGAGGCGAGCTCTGGTCGTCACTTACAGTCACATAATCACCCACCTTGAAATCACGTGATTACCTCGCATCCCAAACAAAATACATGACTCGTGTCATGAGCACATCACTGCCAAACAAGCCACACTTAGTAATGTTTATTAATAGCTGCTGTCCGGCGGCTGTCCGGTGCTGTCCGCTGACTGTCCATTGGACTTCACTGGCCCATTTCCGGTGATTGTCCACCGGAAAGTCCATTGGTACTGTCTGGTGGACTAATTGTCCAACCGGACAAACACCGGAAATGGCATCGGACAGTCCCCGGAATAATATATCTATTTGTAACAACCAAAATTAGTATTTTCCGGACAGTGTCTGGTGACAGTCCGGCCGGAAAATGTGGGGGAGTGTAAAGACCTCCAAATTTGCATTAGTAATGTGGGAGAATGGAGACTGGGACAATGCAGAGCAGCTGCAGGTTCAAGTTATGGACATGACAAAGAAGGTGCTTGGTGCAGAAGATCCAGACACCCTCACCAGCATGGGAAATCTAGCAAGCACATACAGGGATCAGGGAAGATGGAATGAGGCAGAGCAACTGCAGGTTCAAGTTATGGACATGAGAAAGAAGGTGCTTGGTGCAGAACATCCAAACACCCTTCTCAGTATGGCAAATCTAGCAAGCACATACCAGAATCAGGGAAGGTGGAATGAGGCAGAGCAACTGGATGTTCAAGTTATGGACATGACAAAGAAGGTGCTTGGTGCAGAACATCCCGACACTCTCACTAGTATGGCAAATCTAGCAAGCACATACAGGGATCAGGGAAGATGGAATGAGGCAGAGCAACTGGAGGTTCAAGTTATGGACATGAGAAAGAAGGTGCTTGGTGCAGAACATCCACACACCCTTCTCAGTATGGGAAATATAGCAAGCACATACTGGAATCAGGGAAGGTGGAATGAGGCAGAGCAACTGGAGGTTCAAGTTATGGACATGGCAAAGAAGGTGCTTGGTGCAGAACATCCAGATACCCTCACTAGTATGGCAAATCTAGCAAGCACATACAGGGATTGGGGAAGATGGAATGAGGCAGAGCAACTGCAGGTTCAAGTTATGGACATGAGAAAGAAGCTGCTTGGTGCAGAACATCCAAACACCCTTCTCAGTATGGCAAATCTAGCAAGCACATACCAGAATCAGGGAAGGTGGAATGAGGCAGAGCAGCTGGAGGTTCAAGTTATGGACATGAGAAAGAAGCTGCTTGGTGCAGAACATCCAGATACCCTCACCAGTATGGCAAATCTAGCAAGCACATACAGGAATCAGGGAAGGTGGAATGAGGCAGAGCACTGGAGGTTCGTTATGGACATGAGGAAGAATCTTTGGTGCAGACTCAGAGTATAAATCTAGCAAGCACATCATGAAGTGAGGCAGAGCAACTGAGGTTCAGTATGGACATAAGAATGCAGAACATCCAGACACCCTCAGCAGTATGGCAAATCTAGCAAGCACATACAGTGATCAGGGGAACAGGGGAAGATTGGAATGAGGCACAGCAGCTGTGCAGGTTCAAGTTATGGACATGAGGAAGAAGCTGCTTGGTGCATCTGATCCAGACACCCTCATCAGTATGGCTAATCTAGCAAGCGCATACAGGAATCAGGGAAGGTGGAATGAGGCAGAGCATCTGCAGGTTCATGTTATGGACATGAGCAATTTTTTTTTTTTTTTTTTTTTTTTTTAATTACGAGATTTCTAGAGAATTTTGAGAGAGTTTGAAAGGTTCTGTTATGGTTTCGTTGAGAAGTCGTAAGAACTTTCAGATTCGAATATTTACTTAGTTACTTACTGACAGATCTCAATCTGTAGTACCAGATTTGAGAAACTTCAGTATTGTCCTTTACCTTTACCTTTACTATACAACCGAACCTTCATCTTAAATTTTCACTTCTATGTGGTAAGTTCTCACATTCGTAGTCGTGGGGTCGACCCCGGTAGTCCGGGTGGATGTAATTTACAATAAACATACTAGTGTTACAGTACGTCTGAACTTGACATGATTGAAACGTACTTCGAGTTTTTACTCGTCTTTTTATTGAATCTTCATCTCGTTAAATCTGGTTAAATTTAAAATAAAGTTTGTATTAACTCCAAAAACAAAAGTTTGAGTTGAAAACGTAATGAACCACAGATGACTCAACTAATTTATTTGACAATCTCATCGGAGAAACTAGATATTGAAGGTAAGTTCAAAAACAAGGGTACTAGTACATTCGACCTTTTAGCCATAGAACCAAAAACACAACATACTATCATCTCATAAGTTAACTGTAAACTAACAGTAGTAATACCCTAATATCGAGTCAGGTCGTGTAAATTTGACACGGCCGTGGACACAAACACGGTATGAAAGACTCAGAGATCTCGTACCCCATTACATTATATCAATTGTAAAATTCGCAGGATCGATCCAGCAAGTGGTACCATAAAATGTCTACAGAGGTGTCGATCTTAGAAAAACCGTCTACAACGTTGTAGTTCTCCCTTCTATTATCCCCTCATAACTATAAACATTTATACAATAAAAATAGCGGAAAGTGGAATAACACTGGTCTGGTTTACCAACCGTAGGTAGTGTGAAACTCCCCAAATCTCACTGTTGAATAGTAATTGTGACAATAGTACTATACTGTGATGTTACTGTTAAATAAAGTGACACGTCGTATATTAGTTAACCGTGAATCATCCGTACAGGTTAGTAAAGTTGACCGTTGTTTTGTACAGTTCTTCCTTGACCTTCTTCACCACCTTGTTTATTGTTGTCATCGTTATTGTTGTCCGTCGTGTTACCTACTTAAGACTCTACTTACAGTGTTATAGCACTACGTTGAATTCCTTCGTCGACTGCGATATTATCGTAGTCGTTGTCGTTTCAGTCTTCAATCCCGTCTTTCTTCACCTTGTTAACTCTCCTCTTCACTTCTTTCCCTCCTGTGTATACGATCGTCTCGTTTCTCCCACTAAGGTTGTAGTGTACGTTTACACCATCGTTTCCACCTTAATGTCTTCTCCTTCTATTCCAATCGGTTTCGTCTACCTTACCGCCCCCTCCTGTATATGCGTTACAGTCTTTTTCTTAATCACCTCTTTCGTTTGTAGTGGTAGTTCAATTACCAGCTTACACTATATCTCTTTGGTCTCCCCCGCTCCAAACATCCCCGGTTGTTTCGTTACCTCGTCCTCTCAACCACATACTCTACTTAAGTCAATTCCGACACCTTACCTAATCTCCTTTCCTCCGCTACTCCGTCAAATATCCTTTCTACCCTAGCTGTTACCTGGTGTTCCGGGTTTGTATACTTCACCATTATCTGACCCATGGTTGAAACAAGTTGCAACTTGTTTTCCTCCGTACCTGTAGTTAACTTAAACGTTCGCCCGATGTATTGTACCAATAGGTTCTGCGGTCTACCCAGTTTGGTTGAGTGAATACTTGTGGTCCTGTTTCTTGTCGTTATCGTTATTATCCTAAACGTTTAGCTCTTCTGCGGTTAGTCCGATATTCTATGTCCGATAAGTATCTTCCCTTCTTCCATACCCCTTCTTAATTCTCAAGAACTAGCTAGAGTACATGTGTAAATATGGTAAGGTTTTTATAGTAAACTTGTGAGTCATAATGCATGTATGAAACAAGTCATGGAATGAGGATGAGGGGTGACTCATGCAATGAGTCATAAGCATGTAGATGAAACTATGAAGAGTGAAAAGGTTAAGGTTAAGATGTGCCATTGGAAATGAAGGAAGCATGTGTTGGTGGAGTTAGGGAAAGAAAAAGAAAAAGAATACAGTTTGTAACATTTCCATTTCCATTAACAAAAACCTTGTAATTCCTGCAAACAATTAATCAAAATGGCCACTAATTCCTTGACCCCATTTATAAAATGTACCTATCTATAATTAAGTTTTAAGAAATGCCTAAACCCCTAATAATGATACTGCCCTTTACTAGACCCTAACTGGATCCTAACAGGCAGCAAGGTACAAGATTTTATAAAAGACAGAGCTGAAGTGCAAATAATCAAATTTTATAGAACAGGGTTTAGAAAATGGCATTTGTAATACCAAAGAATTAGAAGCCATTTTGATCAATCATTTTAATGAATTGCAAGGTCTTATATATCAACAAAGGAATTACAAGGTTTTAATTATGGAAATGCCACAATCTGTTGTACTTCCAGGTCCAATAAGGCCTTCTGGTGATTAGGGTAGTCTACCTCTGGGAGCAACAAAGCAACCTATAAACATCAACTGAACACTACTGAGCTAGACTTTAATAAAGAATAAAAGAGGTTTATGAGTGAATTACTGCACAAAATTTGAGGATTTGAAGAGTCTACTGAAACCAGCACATAAGTTTGGAGTAGAATTTATAGACCTGTTGGATATGAAGCCTTTGGCTTATATGAGGTTACAAATCTTGCAACACACTCATTTCTCAAATACCTCTTTCTTCTCTTGTCCTGCAAGTAAGTAATACAGATATATGATAATGTACTACCATGAACAGTCAATGTACAGTATAGATGGTAACCCATCAACAAGCTGTGGATATAGACTAGTCTATGAATGATCCTTGCATTATGCCACTATCAACGTCCCAGAAAAATCCTCTTTTCCAAAGCTCTCAGAATCACATAAAGTGCTGCACCAACCACAGCACCAGTTAAAACACCAATATCACCTGTTCCAGCTTTGGCTATGGGTCCAATGTACCATACTTGGGACATGGAGGGGATGACAATCCCAAACCCCCCTAAGAAAGAGAGTAGAGCTGCAATGCCTATTGGTAGTTTACTTGGTTTATCCCAATCTTGGATCTGATAGGAATTGAAGTTATTCTTGCGGAAGAGGAAGTGTTCCGTGAGGATGATAGCTGCAAATATAGTAGACCAGTAGCCAATTACACCTAGTTGTTGCATGGTAAGTGAGTTGACAAGGAGAGGTAATTATAAATGAACACATTTAATGAATGTGTCGCAGTTAATGTCTGCTCTTGTAATCTCTGAGCAAAATTAAGAAGTACAAACTTACTGAGGATATTAACAAGAACAGTGTAGAAGTGCCCTGCACCAATGATGGCCAGGGGTATAAGGCTGCAAGATAAGAATAACCATGCTGAGGGTCCATCCTAACCTCAACAGGAGATATTCACTTACATGGCTGTAGACACGACAGTAAAGACATATCGGGGCACTCGGGCAAAAAGGGGGGTTATAGCCATAAAGGAATTACCTTACAAAAGAAGAAAGAACATGAAGTCCCATAACATAATGTAGGCATAGCCAGTTTAAATATCAAATACAGTGGACTCACCAAAAGTATAGATTGTGGGTGCACAAGCAGACGAAGTTGATAATGCAATGAGCACAAGCAAGAACTTTCCAAACCCACCAGCAGGAGCAAGCACAGCTGCAAGGAGTCCACCCACATTGCTACCCTCTTGGAAACCTGTTATCCAAGATGGTATACCAGGAGCAGCAGCTGTGAATGCAGCTCCAATCATATTCCATGCTAGCTACATAGTATTGGGCTGAGTATGAAGAAAGACTGTATGCGATGCGAGCAACAAAAAAAAGGTAGAGTGGGGCTGCTCACCATTGGGAGAAGGACACCGAGATAACTATAGATGAAAATCTTCATTCTGGGATCGAACAAGTCGTTAACCGATATTTCTCTTATGTTGGGATACAGTTGAGGCACTCACATTGATGCTTTGGCATCATGATATACTCCATAATCCGGAGTAAAAGCACACCAGCTGATAATAGAAGAAGCTACTAGAGATCCAAAAGAAATGATTTGTGCCGCGCTTGGCGGAGGGACCGCAAGGAAAGTCGTTGGATTCAAATGTCTTCCCGCTACACCGAGCAAGACAGGAAAGGCAATAACGTTGGGAATCCAGACAAAATTCTCGATCCTGTTTCAAAAAAGAGAATTTGAGTTGAAATCTATTTTTAAAGAAAGTACGGGAACGACGAGAGGGGGATGTAAGAATAAAAAAATACCAGTGTATAAATCTGTATCCACAAAGGGTAACCTGCTCAATGGTGTAAGCCTTCGTACTTATGACCAGACATTTTATTTAGTTGGATAAAACTCCTAAAACTCACCACGAAAGAGATTAATCCAATAATCACGATACCCAAAGTATCGTCGAGTTTATGGGAAACGGTAGCAAGTGTTTGTCCTCCAATGATACAGTTTAGGATAAGAAAACTCTGTGACGAGAACATGTTCAAGGTGCTCGGGATGGCAGCAGCATAGTACCTGATGGATTTAATGAACAACGTAGAGGAGGTCACGGGTGGTCGCAGAGAGGAAGGAAGGGTGGGAAAGTCAGCAAATGAAATGCAAAACAAAAACGATCAACCAGGATTCGAATTACGATCAATGATGACGAAATAATAATATTATAATAACATACCCCCAAGAAAAACGACATTGCACCATTGCACGCATGCCTAATTTAGGTCCAAAGACTGCGCTAAAGATTGAAAAGGAAGTTTTCAAAAGATAAGAGAAGTCGGAAACGTTCTTTTTGGAATATAGCTTTTTTCGAGATGCACAGGTAAGTCGGAATGACACATGTTCTAGAAGACAAGAAAGATGAATATAAGGACCAACGATCAAATAGGGCAGCCTTGGGTGATAGATAGTAGATAAGTGCTGACACTTGGATGATGAGGTCGATCAAAAGACGATTTGAAACATCGGTCGTAAGACCGTCATCAATGCCTCATTACTGGTACGATGCAACCCTCAAAGAAAACTTCAGGGTTTATGCACATGACATCCACAACAAATATCACAAGTAGGCTATCCCTAATACCCAGAGCAAAGAACGCAGGTCCACTAGATCCAGTTCCGAACGCCGGAATGTTGGAATTGACTGAGAACCATATAAAGAACGTCTGATGGATACGTCTGTCGATCCTTTTCTCGGTGGGAATAGGGCCAACTCTGTAAAGTCAGGGTAGAGGGTTAAAAAAAGTATTTTGGATGAGAATTGAGGAATGACAACAAGGGAATCACTATGTAGTGTGAAAGGGGTTTTATTACTTACCCATGGGTTTCGATTCCTCATCGTAGAAGGAACTGAGTCACTTTTCGGAACATACCCAACTGCTTCTCGTCCTCGATGTTCATGTCCGTCATGGTTGTTGACTTTTCTCCCGCCAGGGTCGCGGGCATACTAGTAGGCTCAGAGCGTCTTTCCTCATCTGCCATGGGCGGTTGAGAGTGAAGGCGTTAAAAATAGAAAGGGAAGAAATTGGTAAGATTGATGATTAAAGATGGCGCGTTCAAAGTTATCCCAACGGCCGAAATATTGAGAGATATTCGCGCTGGGGGCATGAGATCGGTACAAGTGATATTTGAGCAAATATATGATTATTAGAATATGTTTATATATCTGGAAAATATATGCCTGTGAATGGGGGGGGTGCATGTCTGTGGTTGATAAAAGTATACATGCAAAAGGAAGACTGAGGGGAAAAAAGCACTAGAGCAAGGAAGCGAAGCGGGTAGATGAAGAACACAAATCATGATAAGTGCGAACTCTGCTCTCGTGAAAAATATCACATCATCGCTGTCGGGGCCGCTGTATTTGGTTTCGCCGTGATTGTCCCATACGAGATGGGTTTGCCATCATCCTCCATCCTAGCTACTAGGTCTCTGGCGAGAAAGACAGTCTCATTCTCCTCTTCATATCGTGTCAAGCGGTCGTCTATGGGTTCGACAATGCAGATATCTGCAGGATGGAACATGATTGATTCAGAGAATCGAAAGATGGTGATAAATTCATGGCGGAATATTTTGACGTCAACAGTAGTTAACGCTGATACCGGAGTTGCACATGAAACTGGATACAAGGAATTAGAAAAAAAAGATAAGAAAAAGGTGTATATATGTACCTTGTACAAGGTATACTTTGTCATTAATTCGAGCGAATGCGAAGTAGTGATTGCTCGTATGAGAGTTCACAAGTCCTATATTGCAGTTTGACAAAGGGTCTAATTGGTGAGAATCGAAAACGACAACAAGGGAATTATGTAGTGTGAAAGGGTCTTATTACCTACCCATGGGTTTCGATTCCCCATCGTAGAAGGAACTGAGTCGCTTTTCGAAATGTACCCAACTGCTTCTCGTCCTCTATGTTCGTGTCCATCATGGTCGTTGACTTTTCTCCTGCCATGGTCATGGGCATACTAGTAGGCTCAGAGCGTTTCTTCGTCTGCCATGGCAGTTGATGGTGAAAGCGTTAAAATTAGAAAGGGAAGAAATTGGTAAGACTCATGATTCCATTGGGTTCTGAACGAAAAGGTCATGACGCGTTTAAAAGTTGTCCGGGACAACTTCGGGACAACTTGTCCCAAAAACTTGAAGGTGGCGTGAGATCGGTACAAGTGATATTGGATTATTAGAACAGGCTCTGTGTGGTTGACAAATGTTCTGGCTTACAACGTCATGTCATGTTTGGCTTGTTCATATTCAAGGGTCGATCGAAACGGAAGCAGGATATCATCCAGATTCATCAATCCCGCTACCACCACCTTGGAGAACGCTAAAGTCTCCAGTCTTCCTTAGCAAATGCGCATGTCCAGCCGAGCCATTGTTAACAAGCCTCTTTGTCCGCTCAAACATACCTACTTCCTTATCGCGAATGAAGTTGACAATAACCATTGGCAAGGATGGATGTGACGAGGGAATGTTGTCGTAAAATTCAGGTGCTAAGGGTCCGAAGGCAGACAGACATGCCCATCCATGGTATAGAAGGAAAGTCGCTATGTTCGTTATGATATCCACGGGCCGCTATTCTTTTCAACATATTCCATTTTTTCTTGTTTGGCGACCCAAGTGGATTGGTTCGAGTCTAACTAGACCTCGCAAAATCCAACAAGCAGATAGGAGATATGCAGAGTTACTATGTTGGTTGATCAAATCTGCTTTAGATGCCAAGTAGCCGAAGAATAGGTAGCTGCCCTGTCACATCGATATCTGCAGGTAGGACATCAGGATACGGGATGTGGAAAGCAACAAACGGGAAGGCACACAAACCTGGATAACGATTGACGGCTCTTTTAACTTCCTGGCCTCCAAGCTCAACTCAACATCAATATTTCTCGGGCGCCAGATCCTTCATGGCGGCGAATTGTAGGGGGAGATCGAGGGACATCATAGCAGCAGTTTGAGATGTCGCCGAAGCATTGACAATGGCTGAGTTAGAAGAGAACGTACATCTGTAACTGCATAACGACGGAATTGGTTGATAGTGTGGTCCGAGGCTTGACATAAAGAACTCTTCGAGCTTCACTTTTCGGAAGTTGGTCCTAAATACCAAGGTTTTCGTAGAGTTGTTTCTCTTTTTCTACATGATTCTCATCGGAGAGTTCATTGAGAGCTTCAAGATCTTCATGGTAATTGGCGTTCTATACGCAAGAATAATAAAGAATGAATAGGGAGGCTAGGAATGGAAGATATACCTTGCCAGGCATAAAGTTGCATTCCGTCAATCGTATGACCATGTTTTCGGAACCAAGTACACCATCCAGTCAGTCCTTCTGTCATTCGATTTCGAAGTCATAAATAAGAGTCTCTTCGTAGGATGCTGTTGATAATGCGAGGCATCAGTTTACACTGTCAATGGATCAGGGGGGGATGGAAAACATACCTTCAAGTTTCTCAACAGTGGCAACATCCTTTTTGCATTCCGGATATCCGTTCACGATGTTCTTGATCCATTTCTTGCGTCGTGTATCGTAACCTGACAATCAAAAAATGTTAGATGGTGGAATAATGATCGGTATGAGAAATGACATACTGTGAGTCTCCTTGAATCGTTCATGCTCTTTCTCGCAAGAGACAATTTCTCCATTAACTCTGCCCCAGCCGTCTCTGCCCTCCTCTCCCGGGCAACTCTCGCAACTTCCTCATCTAACATTTCCAGTTGTTGTTATGCGTCTTTCGGCAAGTTGTGATAGTTGCATCTGGTTATTTGTGATTTGCGCTAGTGAGCTCGTCCTGGAGTTTTCTGAGTTTGGCTTAAAGCTTGGGAAAGACAAATTCTGCAAGGTCTCGCATGAGTTTCGTGTAGTCTACTGGTTGGGCTTCTAGAACACGGACCTTGCGCATAGTTCTTGGAGTTCTTGATCATCCCGTGCAAGCTGCGAATTCAATAGAGGTTTTCAGTCAAGAATAATTTTTTTATCAATTTATGTACCACTGAGACGATGGGGAGGTTTGCACTCGGAGGTGGAGAGGCGAAAAACTCGAGTTTCGTCCGGTGGCCAAGA
Source organism: Phlegmacium glaucopus (assembly GCA_015039465.1). Lineage (NCBI taxonomy): Eukaryota > Fungi > Basidiomycota > Agaricomycetes > Agaricales > Cortinariaceae > Phlegmacium > Phlegmacium glaucopus. Next base: position 640,673 of record MU130497.1, on the reverse strand, counting down.
TCCTCTGATTGATGATCATGATGTTGTCGCATTACAGATGAGGATAAAGCACTGGATAAAAGATTGGCCAAGCACCGCCAGCCAGAATAGGTGATGTGAGTGCTGGAGTATGCTGCCTCTGGACTCCGGAGATGGCGCGTACAAGTTGTACTCGGTAAACCATTGTTGAGCTGCTGGTTATGTAATCGGGGGCTTCTGTCTTATCGACCACATTCACCGCTCAAGTACTCACCACCCACTTCTCATAATTCAACAATATGAAGCGCATTTTCAACAAATTTGTCAAGCCCAAGAAACCAAAATCTTCATCATTGACCATCAACGATGATCTGGGTTCAACTAAACCAGCAACTTCGGCATCGACAATCATAACAAGCACTGCTGACTCCATGCCATCCGTTCCCGCCAGTGCTGCTGCTGAGAGCGCACAAGTTATTCAAGTCGCTGGCGTTACTGTAAGCGTTCAACTTTGCTCATCGTATCCTCAAGCATTGAATCATCGTCATCCGTCAGAGTGCCCATGACCTAGTCTCGACTTCCGTTTCTGCTCTGGTACTGAATGATCTGGCTCCTGTAAGCATTCCAAAAACTGGCGTTCATGTGAGTGTTCAACTTACCCCATCACATCCATAATTATTCACTGGCAATCATCATCGATCAGACTACCCGTGAACTCCAAGTGTCCACCCCGGTCCCCGCCGTGGCGGTTACACCTGTAGTCCATCTGGAAGGAAATTCGCTATCCTCGCCTGATGCCATACTGCAAGGTAGCTTGAGATCCACTAAATCAGAACAAAATCCCTCCGTGAGTTGCTTACGCCACCATGTGTTCTCGGCTTTCGCTAATGATCAGCAGGCTCAACAATCTTCCCTGGGTTTCTTTGCGAACGCCCAGAATACCCTCATCACTGGCGGCACTTTCGTAAGTCTTTCTCGTAAGTTGTGTGTATGATTTAGGAATAATTATGCATACAGACCAATGTCAATATTCTCCCTGCCAATATTGGTGAAAAGCAGATGAAGATCCCAGTAACTCAAAAACCCAACTCCAGTCCAATCTTTACTGGACGGCAAGATGTACTCAATAAACTTGAGAACATTTTTATTCATCATGGTAATAGTAGACTGATGCCAAGACGCTCATGCCTCCTTTGGGGATTGGGAGGAATTGGAAAGACACAGATTTGTCTCAAATTTATAGAAAAGATGTCTGACAAGTAAGAATTCTTGCTTTCCATTCACAACACTGGATTTATTTCTTGTTAGTTTTTCACATGTGTTCTGGATTGATGCCTCATCTCAGGAGAGCATGGGAATGTCTCTCAAGGGCATATCTACACTTTCTGCTGCACAAGATTCTGGGATGGATGGCTCAGTTGAGTCTGTCCTCCAGTGGATATCTTCTCTCCAAGAAGAATGGTTGATTGTGTTTGATAATGCTGATGATCCTCCTCCAGAGATGGTGGCCAAGTTCTTCCCTCCAGGTAATAGAGGTAATATTCTGATTACTAGCAGAAATAGATCCATGGGAAGGATTGTATCATTTGAGAACATAATTGAGATCCATGAGATGGAGGAGGCAGATGCTATAACTCTACTTCTTAAGGCTGGCCATTTGGAGCCATTGCCTGAGCATCTACACACTGCTAAAAAGATCGTGACTGAACTTGGGTGCATTCCCCTAGCTATTAATCATGCTGGAGCCTACATTGAGGCTGGGAGATGTGATATTGATAAATATCTGAGACAATTCTCAGTACATCGTCATGCTCTTATGTCAGATGCAACATTCACAGGAGCATCAAAGTATGATAGAACAGTATATGGGACTTGGGATCTTTCTTTCAAAGAGATAGAAAGGAGGGCTGGTGGACATTCCACTGCTGGAGATGCACAGGCTGCACAGGCTGCAATCCTGATTCTTCAAATATGTGCTTTCTATCATCATAGCAATATTTCTAAAGAGATATTCCAATCTGCTGCTGAGGGGGCCATGAAACATGTTGTTGATAGTGACATAGCTGCAAAGCTACCTCAGGCAGTCACTTTACTGGATCATACTCTGCTTAGCTTGGACAAAGGTGGTGACTGGGATGACTACATCTTTGGACAAGGAGTTAGTGTTCTGCTCTCTTTCTCACTGATAAAAAGAGGACAATCATCTAAAATGTTATCTGTTCATCCCCTGGTACACTACTGGAGCCGGGAGAGAATGTCAAAATCTGAGCAGCAAGGAATGTGTGAGATGGGAAGCATAATATTGTCATGTGCAATTTCATGGAGATTTGAAAGTGAGGATTATGCACTGCGACGGTTGATTTTCCCACATATCAAGGCAAATGAATTATATAGAAGGGAGATAGGACTTATCAAGCAATACTATGATGATAAATGGACCAATTTTTCATTAGTAATGTGGGAGAATGGAGACTGGGATGATGCAGAGCAGCTGGAGATTCAAGTTATGGACATGAGAAAGAAGCTGCTTGGTGTAGAACATCCACACAGCCTCAGCAGCATGGCAAATCTAGCAAGGACATACAGGGATCAGGGAAGGTGGAATGAGGCAGAGCAACTGCAAGTTCAAGTTATGGACATGACAAAGAAGCTGCTCGGTACAGAACATCCAAGCACCCTTCTCAGTATGGGAAATCTAGCAAGCACATACAGTGATCAGGGAAGGTGGAATGAGGCAGAGCAACTGCAGGTTCAAGTTATGGACATGAGAAAGAAGCTGCTTGGCACAGAACATCCAGACACCCTCAGCAGTGTGGCACATCTAGCAAATACATACAGGCATCAGGGAAGGTGGAATGAAGCAGAGCAGCTGGAGGTTCAAGTTGTGGACATGACAAATAAACTGCATGGTGCAGAACATCCTGACACCCTCAGCAGTGTGGCAAATCTAGCATCCACATACAGGCATCAGGGAAGGTGGAATGAGGCAGAGCAGATGGAGGTTCAAGTTATGGACATGAGAAAGAAGCTGCTTGGTGCAGAACATCCACACAGCCTCAGCATTATGGCAAATCTAGCAAGGACATACAGGGATCAGGGAAGGTGGAATGAGGCAGAGCAACTACAGGTTCAAGTTATGGACATGAGAAAGAAGCTGCTTGGTCCAGAACATCCAAACACTCTTCTCAGTATGGGAAATCTAGCAAGCACATACAGTGATCAGGGAAGGTGGAATGAGGCAGAGCAACTACAGGTTCAAGTTATGGACATGACAAATAAACTGCTTGGTGCAGAACATCCAAACACCCTTCTCAGTATGGGAAATCTAGCAAGCACATACAGTTATGGACATGACAAATAAACTGCTTGGTGCAGAACATCCAAACACCCTTCTCAGTATGGGAAATCTAGGAAGCACATACAGTGATCAAGGAAGGTGGAATGAGGCAGAGCTTCTGCAGGTTCAAGTTATGGACATGAGAAAGAAGGTGCTTGGTGAAGAACATCCACATAGTCTCACTAGTATGGCAAATCTAGCAGGCACATACAGGCATCAGGGAAGGTGGAATAAAGCAGAGCAGCTGGAGGTTCAAGTTATGGACATGACAAATAAACTGCTTGGTCCAGAACATCCTGACACCCTCAGCAGTGTGGCAAATATAGCAAGCACATACAGGCATCAGGGAAGGTGGAATGAGGCAGAGCAGCTGGAGGTTCAAGTTATGGACATGAGAAAGAAGCTACTTGGTGCAGAACATCCAAACACCCTCAAGAGTATGGCCAATCTAGCAAGCACATACAGAGATCAGGGAAGATGGAATGAGGCAGAGCAACTGGAGGTTCAAGTTATGGACATGAGAAAGAAGCTGCTTGGTCCAGAACATCCAGACACCCTCAACAGCATGGCAAATCTTGCAAGCACATACCATCTTCAGGGCAGGCAGAATGATGCAGAGCAGCTGAAGCTTGAAGTCATCAATATAAAGAAGAAAGTAGGAAGAGACTGAAGTGGCCCAATCATCAAAGTATACAAGTATTTTGTATTGTATCTCATTTATCTTCAATTTCAATTTTGAACACAGAAAATGAAAGAAAGACACACTTCTAATAGAAGCAGAACATACCCTCCCTTTCAATGCTAATATTCAAGCCATAACTAAAAATAAATATCTCAAGGTGCACTAAACATTCAGGCCATGACCTACTTAATCATACTTGGACATGCCTTTAATTGCCAATTGGCTATGTGCTGAAAACTGAAATAAATTGACATTGTAGTGTCATATTATGGTTACAGTGTTACTTGTAAGTTGTCACTCTAGATGTTTCAAAGTGTCATGGATGCCAACCATTTGGTTTGGTCACACCACTCCAAAGAATGTGAAAGGGATAAAATAACATATTTATACATATCAATCCTCCTCTGTTTCTTTCCCTCTTGTTGTTGCAACATTACCAAAATGATTTTTGTGGAGACACTGTAAATTACCAGTAACAACCAGCTGGGAGGCTTAAAATGAACCATATTGTTACAACTTCAAACAATTCAGATAACTCTGATTGTAAACAGTCATATAAAGATTGGTTCATTGTTCCAGTGAGCTCAAAAGAATGCCAAGAGATCATCTCAAGGTATTGTCTTAAGAGTTTGATAGAGTAAACAAGTAGATTCTCAAGAACTAGCTAAAGAATATACAAGTGATAGATACAGTATTTATAGTAAAAGGATGAGTCACATATGAGTATGAGTCTTCCACATGTAAAGAGTGAGTCATAGGTAAAGGTGTGAAATGACTCATGAAATGAGTCATATGCATGTATGTGAAACAATGAAAAAGAGAAGGTAAACATGCGTAAATGGAAATGAAAGAAAGAAGTAAGGCATGTGTAGGTGAAATGACATCATGTTCAGTGGAGTTAAAGAAAAGAAAAATAAAGTTTGTAACACATATTTTTACCCCAGTCCAGATACCAGAGAGTATTGACAACCACAATTGTCCACAGAAATGGCTGATTTTCTATAATCCTATAATGATGACAATAAAATGTCTCTAAACAGTTGTTCATTGATTCATTGATAATCTTAGACTTTCAAGAATGCTGAAGAGTTGCTTTGGTATTGTCTTAGAAAGTTTGAGATAGTTTTAAGAGATCTTTAGAGCATTAAGATTCTCAAGAACTAGCTAGAGTACATGTGTAAATATGGTAAGGTTTTTATAGGAAAATTGTGAGTCATAATGTATGTATAAAACAAGTCATGGAATGAGGATAAAGGGTGACTCATGCAATGAGTCATAAGCATGTAGATGAAACTATGAAAAGTAAAAGGTTGAGATGTGTAATTGGAAATGAAGAAAGCATGTATTAGGGAAAGAAAAAGAATATAGTTTGCAACATTTCCATTTCCATTAACAAAAACCTTGTAATTCCTGCAAATAATTATCAAAATGGCCACTAATTCCTTGACTCCATTTATAAAATCTACCTATTTATACATGAGGTTTTAAAAAATGCCTAAACCCCTAATAATGATACTGCCCTAACCTTCTAACCTCCTAACCTTCTAACTCCTAACCTTTACTAGACCCTAACTGGATCCTAACCAAACCTCTAACTGGATCCTAACAGGCAGCAAGGTACAAGATTATATAAAAGACAGAGCTGAAGTGAAAATAATCAAATTTTATAGAACAGGGTTTAGAAAATGGCATTTGTAACACCAAAGAATTAGTGGCCATTTTTGATCAATCATTTTAAGGAATTACAAGGTTTTATCCATGGAAATGCCACAATCTGTTGTACTTCCAGGTCCAATAAGGCCTTCTGGTGATTAGGGTAGTCTACCTCTGGGAGTAATAAAGCAATCTATAAACATCATGAATGCTACTTAGTACTAGCCTTTAATAAAGAATGAAAGAGGCTCATGATTGAATTACTGCACAAAATTTGAGGATCTGGAGAGTCTACTGAAACTAGCACATAAGTTTGGAGTAGAATTGATAGACCTGTGGGATATGGGGCCTTCAGCTTATATGAGGCTACAAGTCATGCAATACACTCATTTCTCAAATACCTGTTTGTTCTCTTGTCCTGCAAGCAGGTAATACAGATATATGATAATGATCCTTGCATTATGGCACTATCAACATCCCAGAAAAATCCTCTTTTCCAAAGCTCTCAGAATCACATAAAGTGCTGCACCAACCACAGCACCAGTTAAAACACCAATATCACCTGTTCCAGCTTTGGCTATGGGTCCAATGTACCACACTTGGGACATGGAGGGGATGACAATCCCAAACCCACCTAAGAAAGAGAGCAGAGCTGCAATGCCTATTGGTAATTTACTTGGTTTATCCCAATCTTGGATCTGATAGGAATTAAAGTTATTCTTGCGGAAGAGAAAGTGTTCAGTGAGGATGATAGCTGCAAATATAGTAGACCAGTAGCCAATTACACCTAGTTGTTGCATGGTAAGTGAGTTGATGAGGAGAGGTAATTATAAATGAACACATTTAATGAATGTGTTGCAGTCAATGTCTGCCATTGTAATCTCTGACCATAATTAAGAAGTAGGAACTTACTGAGGATATTAACAAGAACAGTGTAGAAGTGCTTCGCCCCAATGATGGCTAGGGGTATAAGGCTGCAAGATAAGAATAGCCATGCTGAGGGTCCATCCTAACTTCAACAAGAGATATTCACTTACATGGCTGTAGACACGACAGTAAAGACATATCGGGGCACTCGGGCAAAAAGGGGGGTTATAGCCATAAAGGAATTACCTTAACAACAGAAGAAAGACAGCAACATGAGGTCCCATAACATAATGTAGGCATAGCCAGTTTAAATATTCAATATGGTGGACTCACCAAAAGTATAGATTGTGGGTGCACAAGCAGACAAAGTCGATAGTGCAATGAGCACAAGCAAGAACCTTCCAAACCCACCAGCAGGAGCAAGCACAGGTGCAAGGAGTCCACCCACATTGCTACCCTCTTGGAAACCTGTTATCCAAGATGGTATACCAGGAGCAGCAGCTGCAAATGCAGCTCCAATCATATTCCATGCTAGCTACATAGTATTTGGCTTAGTATGAAGGGGGACTGTATGCGATGCGAGCAAAAAAAAAAGGTAGAGTGGGGCTGCTCACCATTGGGAGAAGGAAACCGAGATAACTATAGATAAAAATCTTCATTCTGGGATTGAATGAGTTGGTTACTAATATTTCTCCCAGTGTATACAGTTGAGGCACTCACGTTGATGCGTTGGCGTCATGATATACTCCATAATCCGGAGTAAACGCGCACCAGCTGATAATAGAAGAAGCTACTAGAGATCCAAAAGAAATGATTTGTGCCGCGCTTGGCGGGGGGACCGCAAGGAAAGTCGTTGGATTCAAATGTCTACCTGCTACACCGAGCAAGACGGGAAAGGCAATAACGTTGGGAATCCAGACAAAATTCTCGAACCTGTTTCAAAAAAAAAGTTGTAATCTTTTTTGAAGAAAGTACGGAAACGACGAGCAGGGACATAAGAATACTGTACCAGTGTATAAATCTGTATCCGCAAAGGGTAACCTACTCAGTGGTATAAGCACGACCGTGCATTTTATTTAGTTAGATAAAACTCCTAAAACTCACCACGGAGGAGATTAATCCAATAATCACGATACCCAAAGTATCATCGAGTTTATGGGAAACGGTAGCAAGTGTTTGTCCTCCAATGATACAGTTGAGAATAAGAAAACTCTGTGACGAGAACACATTCAAAGTGCTTGGGATCGCAGCAGCGTAGTACCTGATGGATTTAACGAACAAGAAAGGGAGGGGGGGAAGTTAGCAAATGAGAAGCAAAACAAAAACGATCAACCAGGATTCGAATTACGACCGATGACGATATGATAATGACATACCCCCAAGAAAAGCGAGGGCATCTGGGTCTTGGAAATTTCGTCAGTTCGGCGATTCGGCGATTCAGCGAATGATCAGATTTCCAAAAGAGGTACTTCGGCATATTGTGATCTGTTTACACATTCCTAACTTCAACAAGAGATATTCACTTACATGGCTGTAGACACGACAGTAAAGACATATCGGGGCACTCGGGCAAAAAGGGGGGTTATAGCCATAAAGGAATTACCTTAACAAAAGAAGAAAGACAGCAACATGAAGTCCCATAACATAATGTAGGCATAGCCAGTTTAAATATTGAATACAGTGGACTCACCAAAAGTATAGATTGTGGGTGCACAAGCAGACGAAGTTGATAGTGCAATGAGCACAAGCAAGAACTTTCCAAACCCGCCAGCAGGAGCAAGCACAGCTGCAAGGAGTCCACCCACATTGCTACCCTCTTGGAAACCTGTTATCCAAGATGGTATACCAGGAGCAGCAGCTGCAAATGCAGCTCCAATCATATTCAATGCTAGCTACATAGTATTTGGCTTAGTATGAAGGGGGACTGTATGTGATGCGAGCAAAAAAAAGGTAGAGTGGGGCTGCTTACCATTGGGAGAAGGAAACCGAGATAACTATAGATAAAAATCTTCATTCTGGGATTGAATGAGTTGGTTACTAATATTTCTCCCAATGTATACAGTTGAGGCACCCACGTTGATGCGTTGGCGTCATGATATACTCCATAATCCGGAGTAAATGCGCACCAGCTGATAATAGAAGAAGCTACTAGAGATCCAAAAGAAATGATTTGTGCGGCGCTTGGCGGGGGGACCGCAAGGAAAGTCGTTGGATTCAAATGTCTACCTGCTACACCGAGCAAGACGGGAAAGGCAATAACGTTGGGAATCCAGACAAAATTCTCGAACCTGTTTCAAAAAAAAAGTTGTAATCTTTTTTGAAGAAAGTACGGAAACGACGAGCAGGGACATAAGAATACTGTACCAGTGTATAAATCTGTATCCGCAAAGGGTAACCTACTCAGTGGTATAAGCACGACCATGCATTTTAGTTAGTTAGATAAAACTCCTAAAACTCACCACGAAGGAGATTAATCCAATAATCACGATACCCACCAGTATCATCGAGTTTATGGGAAACGGTAGCAAGCGTTTGTCCTCCAATGATACAGTTGAGAATAAGACAACTCTGTGACGAGAACACATTCAAAGTGCTTGGGATCGCAGCAGCATAGTACCTGATGGATTTAACGAACAAGAAAGGGAGGGGGGGAAATTAGCAAATGAGAAGCAAAACAAAAACGATCAACCAGGATTCGAATTACGACCGATGACGATATGATAATGACATACCCCCAAGAAAAGCGACATTGCACCATTGCACGCATGCCTAATTTAGGTCCAAAGACTGCGCTAAAGATTGAAAAGGAAGTTTTCGAAAAGATAAGGGAGGTCGGAAACGTTCTTTTTAGAATATAGCTTTTTTCGAGACGCACAAGTAAGCCGGAATGACGCATGTTCTAGAAGACAAGAAAGATGAATATAAGGACCAATGATCAAATAGGGCAGCCTCGGGTGATAGATAGTAGATAAGTGCTGACACTTGGATGATGAGGTCGATTAAAAGACGACGTGAAAGATCGGTCGTAAGACCGTCATCAATGCGTCGTCATTACCGGCACGATGCAACCCTCCCAGAAAACTCAGGATTTACGCACATGACATCCACAACAAATATCGCAAGTAGGCTATCCTAATACCCAGAGCAAAGAACGCAGGTCCACTAGATCCAGCTCCGAACGCCAGAATGTTGAAATTGACTGAGAACCAGATAAAGAACATCTGATGGATACGTCTGTCGATCCTTTTCTCGGGGGGAATACTATGGGCTAATTCTGTAAAGTCCGGGGTAGAGGGCTAAAAAAGTATTTTGAATGAGAATCGAGGAATGACAACAAGGGAATTACTACTATGTAGTGTGAAAGGGGTTCTATTACTTACCCATGAGTTTCGATTCCCCATCGTAGAAGGAACTGAGTCACTGTTCGGAACTGCTTTTCGTCCTCGATGTTCATGTCTGTCATGGTCGTTGACCTATCTCCCACCAGGGTCATGGGCATACTACATAGTAGGTTCAGAGCGTCTTTCGTCATCTGCCATGGGCGGTTGAGAGTAAAAGCGTTAAAAATAGAAAGGGAAGAAATTAGTAAGACCGATGATTCCATTTGGCTTCCGAACCCAAAGATGGCGCGTTCAAAGTTATCCCAACGGCCGAAACATTGAGATATTCGCGCTGGGGGCATGAGATCGGTAAAAGTGATACTTGAGCAAGTATATGATTATTAGAATATGTTTATATATCTGGAAAATATATGCCTGTGAATGGGGGGTGTATGCCCGTGTGGTTGATGAAAGTACACAGATACGAAAGGGAAGACTGAGGGAAAAAAAGCGATAGAGCAAGGAAGCGAAGCGGGGTAGATGAAGAACACAAATCATAATAACGCGAGAGCATGCGAACTCTGCTCTCGTGAAAAATATCACATCATCGCTATTGGGGCCGCTGCATTTGGTTTCGCCGTGATTGTCCCATACGAGATGGGTTTGCCATCATCCACATCCTAGCTACTGGGTCTCTGGCGCTCATTCTCCTCTTCATAACGTCTCAAGCGGTCGTCTATGTGTTTGACCATGCAGATATCTGCAGGATGGAACGTCTTTGATTCAGAGAATTGAAAAATGGTGATAAATTCACTCGTGACGCGTTTAAAAGTTGTCCGGGACAACTTCGGCACAACTTGTCCCGAAAACTTGAGACGGGAGATGGGTACAAGTGATATTAGACCAGGTTATATGTCTGAAAATATATGACTGTATGCGTGTCTGTGTGGTTGATAAATGTTCTGGCTCACAACGCCATGTCTTGTTTGGTTTGTTCATATTCAATGCCAATGGACGCACTAAGGGTCGATCGAAACGGAAGCAGGATATCATCCAGATTCTTCAATCCCGCTACCACCACCTTGGAGAACGATAAAATCTCCAGTCCCCCTAGCAAATCTGCATGTCCGGCCGAGCCATTGTTAACAAGCCTCTTTGCCCACTCAAACGTGCCTACGTCCTTATCGCGAATGAAGTTGACAATAACCGTTGGCAGGGATGGATGTTGTCGTAAAATTCAGGTGCTAAGGGGTAGACTGACGTGCCCATCCATGGTATGGAAGGAAAGTCGTCATGTTCGTATCATATCCACGGGCCGCTATTCTTTTTCAACATATTCCGTTTTTTCTTGTTTGGCGACCCAAGTAGATTAGTTCGAGTCTAACTGGACCTCGCAAAATCCAATCGGAGATTTGCAGAGTTGCTATGTTGGTTAATCAAATCTGCTGTAGATGCCAAGTAGCCGAAAGAATAGGTAGTTGCCCTGTCACATCGCTATTTACAGGTAGGACATCAGGATACGGGATGTGGAAAGCAACAAAAAGGAATGCACACAAACCTGGATAACGATTAGTGGCTCTTTTGACTCCCTTGCCTCCAAGCTCAGCTCAACATCAACATTTCGCGGGCGCTACATCCTTCATGACGGCGAATTGTAAGTTGAGATCGAGGGACATCATAGCAGGAGTGTGAGATGTCACCGAAGCATTGACAATGGCTGAGGGAGAAGAGAACGTAACTAGATAACGACGGAATTGGTTGATAGTGTGGTCCGAATCTTGACATAAAGGACTCCTCGAGAGCTTCACTCTTCGAAAGTTGATCCTGAATACCAAGGTTTTGGTAGAGTTGTTTCTCTGATTCTACACGGTTCTCATCGAAGAGTTTCTTGAAAGTTTCAAGATCTTCAATCGTAATTCACGTTCTATACGCAAGGATGATAGAGAATGAATAGGGAGGCTAGGAACGGAAGATATACCTTGCTAGGCATGAAGCTGCATTCCGTCAATCGTATGACTATGACTTCGGACCAAGTACACCGTCCAGTCAGTCCTTCAGTCATTCGATTTCAAAGTCGTGAATAAGAGTCTCTTCGTAAGATACTTTTGATGACGCAAGGCATCAGTTTACACCTTGAATGAATCAGGAGAGGGATGGAAAACATACCTTCACGTTTCTCAACAGGGTCAACATCCTTTTTACATTCCGGATATCCGTTCACGATGTTCTTGATCCGACTCTTGCGTCGTGTCTCGCAACCTGACAACCAAAGAACGTTAGAAGGTGGAATAATGATCGGTATGAGAAATGACATACCATGAGAGCCTCCTTGAACCAACCGTGCTCATTCTCGCAAGAGACAATTTCTCCATCCAACCGCCCCAACTGCCTCTACCCGGCTCTGGCGGGCAACTCTCACAACTTCTTCATCTAACATTTCCAGCTGTTGTTATGCGTCAACAAGGCGGTTGTCGGGGAGTTGCGATAGTTGCATCTAATCATTTATTTGCACCAGTGAGTTCGTCCTGGAGTTTTCTGAGTTTGGCTTGAAGCCCAGGCAAGAAAATTTCGAATTCAGCGTGACGTTCTTCGAGGTCTAAGATGAGTTTCGCGTACTCTACTGGTCGGACTTCTAGAACGCGCACCTTTGCACATAGTTCTTGTAGTTCTTGATCATCGCGTGGAAGCTGCGAATTTAATAGAGGTACTCAATCAAAGATAATGTTTTTTATTGATTTATGTACCACTGAGAGACGGGGGACGAGAGGGAGGTTTTCACTCAGAGGTGGAGAGGCGAAAAATTCGAGTTTCATCCGAGGGCTAAGGCACTCTGACTGGTGTTCATAATGTTGTCGCGTTACAGGTGAGGAGAAGCACTGCATAGAAGATCGGTCCAAGCGCTGCCGGCCAGAATAAGTGATGCGAGTGCTGGACTGTATGCTGCCTCTGGAGTCCATATGATCATGGATAAATGGGAGATGACGCGTACAAGTTGGGTACAAGTCCATTTGTACTCGGTAACCATTGCTGTCAATGTAGACGTAACCCTGGTTATGTAATCAAGCGCTTCTTTCTTGTCGACCACATTCACCAGAATCACCACTCAAGTACTCACCGCTCACTATTCAACAATATGAAGCGCATTTTCAACAAATTTGTCAAGCCCAAGAAACCAAAATCTTCATCTCTGACTATCAGCGATGCTCTGGGTTCAAGCCGTAAACCAGCAACTTCGAGATCGGCAATCATAACAAGCACTGCTCACTCCATGCCATCCGTTCCCGCCAGCGCTGCTGTTGAAAACGCAGAAGTTATTCAAGTCACTAGCGTTGCTGTGAGCATTCAACTTTGCCCATCGTATTCTCAAGTATTTGATCAGCGTCATCCATCAGACTTCCCATGACCTCCCAGTCTCTACTTCGGCTTCTGCTCTGGTACTGGATGATCTTGTTCCTGTAAACGTTCCAGACACTGGCGTTCATGTAAGTGTTCAACTTACTCCATCACATCCATAATTGCTCAATTGTCATCGTCGATCAGACTACGCATGAACTTCAAGTCTCCACTGCGGTTTCCGCTTTGGCGGTTACACCTGTAGCCCGTCCAGAAGGAAATTTGCCCTCCTCGTCTGATGCCGTAATGCAAGCTAACTTGAGATCCACTGAATCCGAACAACATCCCTCCGTGAGTTGATTACACCAGGTGTTCTCGGCTTTCGCTAATGATCAGCAGGCTCAACAATCTGTCTTGGGTGTCTTTGCGAACGCCCAGAATGTCCTTATCACTGGCAGCACTTTCGTGAGTCTTTGTCGTAGGTTGTGTGTATAATCCAGCCATAATTGTACATATAGAACATTAGTCTGCCTGCCAATAACGGCGAAAGGCAGATAAATATCCTTGTGACTCAAAAACCCAACTCCAGTCCAATCTTTACTGGACGGCAAGATGTACTCGATAAACTTCACAAGATTTTTATTCACCATAGTACTAGTAGACTGATGTCTAGGTGCTCATGTCTCCTCTGGGGATTGGGAGGGATTGGAAAGACCCAGATTTCTCTCAAGTTCATAGAAGAAATGTCTGACCAGTAAGGGTTCTTAATTTGCCATTCACAACATTAGATTCATGTCTTTAGTTTTTCACATGTGTTCTGGATTGATGCCTCCTCTCAGGAGAGCATGAAAATGTCTCTCAAGGGTATATCTACCCTTTCTGCTGGGGTGGGTGACTCAGTTGAGTCTGTCCTCCAGTGGATATCTTCTATACAAGAAGAATGGTTGATTGTGTTTGATAATGCTGATGATCCTCCTCCAGAGGTGGTGGACAAGTTCATTCCTCCAGGTAACAGAGGCAATATTCTGATTACTAGCAGAAACAGATCCATGGGAAGGATTGTATCATTTGAAAACAATATTGAGATCCATGAGATGGAGGAGGCAGATGCTATAGCCCTCCTTCTTAAGGCTAGCTGTTTGCAGCCATTGCCTGAGCATCTACATGCTGCCAAAAAGATTGTGACTGAACTTGGCTGCATTCCTCTTGCTGTTAATCATGCTGGGGCCTACATTGAGGCTGGGAGATGTGATATTGATAAATATCTGAGGCAATTCTCAGCACATCGTCATGCTCTTATGTCAGATGCTACATTCACAGGAGCATCAAAGTATGATAGAACTGTGTATGGGACTTGGGATCTTTCTTTCAAAAAGATAGAAAGGAGGGCTGGTGGACATTCCACTGCTGGAGATGCACAAGCAGCACAGGCTGCAATCCTGATTCTTCAAATATGTGCTTTCTATCATCATAGCAATATTTCTAAAGAGATATTCCAATCTGCTGCTGAGGAGACCATGACACATGTTGATAATGACATAGCTGAGACATTACCTGAGGCAGTCACATTACTGGATCATACTCTGCTTGGCTTGGACAATGATGGTCACTGGGATGACTTCATCTTTGGACAAGGAGTTAGTGTCCTTCTCTCTTTCTCCTTGATGAAAAGAGGACAATCATCTGAAATGTTGTCTGTTCATCCTCTGGTGCACTACTGGAGTCGGGAGAGAATGTTAAAGTCTGAGCAGCAAAGATTGTGTGAGATGGGAAGCATAATCTTGTCTTGTGCAATTCCATGGAGATTTGAGAGTCAGGATTATGCACTGCGATGGTTGATTTTCCCACATGTTAAGGCAAATGAGTTACATGGAAGGGAGGTAGGACTTATCAAGCAGTACTATGATGATAAATGGACCAATTTTGCATTAGTAATGTGGGATAATGGGGACTGGGGCAATGCAGAGGAGCTGAGGGTTGAGGTTATGGACATGAGGAAGAAGGTGCTTGGTGCAGAACATCCAGACACCCTCAACAGTATGGGAAATCTAGCAAGCATATACAGGCATCAGGGAAGGTGGAATGAGGCAGAGCAGCTGGAGGTTCAAGTTATGGACATGAGAAAGAAGCTGCTTGGTGCAGAACATCCAGACACCCTCAACCTTATGGCACATCTAGCAGGCACATACAGGCATCAGGGAAGGTGGAATGAGGCAGAGAAACTGGAGGTTCAAGTTATGGACATGAGGAAGAGGCTGCTTGGTGCAGAACATCCAGACACCCTCAACAGTATGGCAAATCTAGCAAGCACATACTGGAATCAGGGAAGGTGGAATGAGGCAGAGCAACTGGAGGTTCAAGTTATGGACATGAGAAAGAAGCTGCTTGGTGCAGAACATCCACACACCCTCCTTAGTATGGGCAATCTAGCAAGCATATACTGGAATCAGGGAAGATGGAATGAGGCAGAGCAACTGGAGGTTCAAGTTATGGACATGAGAAAGAAGCTGCTTGGTGCAGAACATCCAGACACCCTCATCAGTATGGGAAATCTAGCAAGCACATACAGGAATCAGGGAAGGTGGAATGAGGCAGAGCAACTGGAGGTTCAAGTTATGGACATGAGAAAGAAGCTGCTTGGTGCAGAACATCCACACACCCTTCTTAGTATGGGAAATCTAGCAAGCACATACTGGAATCAGGGAAGATGGAATGAGGCAGAGCAACTGGGGGTTCAAGTTATGGACATGAGAAAGAAGCTGCTTGGTGCAGAACATCCAGACACCCTCAACAGTATGGGAAATCTAGCAAGCACATACAGTGATCAGGGAAGGTGGAATGAGGCAGAGCAGCTGGAGGTTCAAGTTATGGACATGAGGAAGAAGCTGCTTGGTGCAGAACATCCAGACACCCTCATCAGTATGGCAAATCTAGCAAGCACATACTGTAATCAGGGAAGGTGGAATGAGGCAGAGCAGCTGGAGGTTCAAGTTATGGACATGAGAAAGAAGCTGCTTGGTGCAGAACATCCAGACACCCTCACAAGTATGGGAAATCTAGCAAGCACATACAGGAATCAGGGAAGATGGAATGAGGCAGAGCAGCTGGAGGTTCAAGTTATGGACATGAGGAAGAAGCTGCTTGGTGCAGAACATCCAGACACCCTCAATAGTATGGCAAATCTAGCAAGCACATACAGGCATCAGGGAAGATGGAATGAGGCAGAGCAACTGGAGGTTCAAGTTATGGACATGACAAAGAAGCTGCTTGGTGCAGAACATCCAGACACCCTCAACAGCATGACAAATTTAGCAAGCACATACCATCTTCAGGGTAGGCAGAATGATGCAGAGCAGCTGAAGCTTGAAGTCATCAATATAAAGAAGAAAATAGGAAGAGACTGAAGTGGCCCAATCATCAAAGTATGCAAGTATTTTATACTGTATCTCATTTATCTTCAATTTCAATTTTGAACACAGAAACTGAAAGAAAGACACACTTCTAATACATACTCTCCCTTTCAATGCTACCACTCAAGTTAAAACTAAAAATAAATATCTCAAGGTGCAATAAACATTCAGGCCATGACCTACTTAATTATACTTGGACATGCCTCTAAGGTAGGCACCATCAGGAACCAGCACCCTTATGTAATCTATTATGTAAGCGCCAAGAGGCACAAAATGTTCGGTTTGAAAAAAAAATAAAAATCAAGCGCAGGAAAGGGCATATAAGAGATGGTATTTAGTCATGTCCATACTTTTTGTGGAACTCATTCTTGAGTTTGCTGAGGATTTTGGGGGGAAGTGTGCAGTGTCTGTGATACTTTTGGTTTGCCCAAACAGCAATCGGTCTGGTTGTGCCCTGTGCATAGGCATTGATAAAGCAGGCTGATCTATTTGCGTACCTTGATAGATGAAAAGTTAGTGAAGTCAAAATTAAAAGACAATGTAATACACCTTTGAATCTGGACAAGTGGGACATTGTTGAGACAGGCCTTCATATTAGCCTCCATCTCATTGATATCTGTGGTTTTTGGGCTGTTACAATAGCGAAGCTTGGCAGCCCCCCAGTATTGCTCAATGAAATTGAGCTCGCAGTGGTATTTCAGGTAAAAATCGCAAATGTGGCTGTGTGAGGTGATTAACTCCTCTAAATGGGACTTCTGGGCCATGAAATTGGGCTGTGTGAATAAAAGTCGACAGCAACAACAGTCTGTTTTCCCAGCAACGCATTTGAACCCATCACATTGGGCATTCATTCCCTTTTCTGGCCGCAAGCCATGTTGCTGGATGATAACTTCCATTCCTTTGAACCATCCTGGCATCGTTGGGTGATTGTGGTTGAAATATAAATCCTGGATCTTTTGGTCTTCTCCAAACCTCGTGGTGCACATTTTTGGTCCTTCCTTGTGGTGTGTCCAAGTTGGATGTGGATTTTTTGGCATTTTTTGAGCAGACAAAGCATCGGGAGCACATTTCTGGTGACTAGGTGCATTGTCAAACAGAAATAACCCAGTAGCAAACCCATTGGTCCTCCCTTCAAAGATGTCTATTGCCTTATCAACTTGCTTCAAGAGATCCTCTCCAGAGAACCACCCATCTTGATTCTTCCCTGCCTTGAATATTATCTGGGCCTCTCTAACAACGAAATTAAACCCTCTTTGATGGAATATTCTCACTGTGCACGTACTTGTCACTGTCTGTCAGCCACCCCCATTCAACCATTAAAAACTCAGATGCCATAATGGACTGCCCCTCCCCTTTTTTCTCCACCACTGCCTTTTAATTCTCATGTATCCACTTTGTCTTCCTGTGGTCATTCTCATAGAATGTTGACTCGTTGATGTGCCTGCAGTGAGATCAGACCGCAAGTAGTAACGTAGTTCAGAGGGGTTAATGTAGATTTCCTTGATAGAATTTAAAGAGAAGTCCGTGGTATTGAAATACGCAAGAAGAGTAGACTGTGAGGATAGTGAAGTTCGCGATATAAATCGTTGTTTGTGTTGTTATATAACACCAACCAGAGAGCAGTGGACCAGTCTTTAGGTCAAGAGACTCCCTGTTGTTCGTTTAGGGAAGGTGTAACCTTGACTTGTAACACACAGAGGTAGGGGGAAAGAATAGAGAAGAGAAGGAGGAGGATGAAGGTCTTGGAAGATGAATGAGGTATAAGACGAGGATGAGGATGAGCAAGAGAGAGTCTTCAGTAAGACTATAGCAGTTGAGGGGTAGGGGATAGATTGACAGTAAGGGGCAAGAAAAGCGAACTTAAGGGAGGAATTCACTGGAATTCCACCGAGATGAGGAAAGTGGGGGGTAAGAATGAATTTTTACTGAGCTACCTATCCTGGTACAAAAGAGCAGTATTTATACCTAAGGATGAGGCTATGTAAAACAATAAAAAGAAAAGAAGTACGCGCTGTCAAAGGAAGAAAGATAAAGAGGGGACAGCTGCGAGAAGAAAAGAACAATGGAAAAGAAGAAGGAACAATAAAAAATCTGTAAAGTGTCAAAGTGCGAGAGAAAAGAAAAGAAGGCAGTGTACACAGTCCAATAGCAAAAATATATCTACTCCATAGGCGTGTGGTCATGTCAAAAATGTGAAAGGTCCTGAGTCAACACTTGAAAGGCGCAGCCTTGTTCCCGAGAAAACACTACTTGCCCATGGTCCCATGTCGCGCAGCCTTGATAACACTTGACACTCTGCGAGAATAATCCTCTGCTGCTGATTCATCTGCAATTCCTGCTTAGTTGTGATCCTCCTGGACTTCCTAAATTGTCATAAAGAGGGTGGGAAGGCTTCAGGTACCGCGTGAATGATGGTTTTGGCAGTGAATGATAAGATAAGAGGTAGATGAGTGAGGATAGGGGACTGAGTGTGATCCAGGAGCGAGGTATGGCAAGATAGATAGCTGAGGCGAAGACTTGTGGGTCCATAGCCACAACAACAATGACAAAGCCTTTGACATAATGGGAGATGTAGCTGATGCGTCCATAAACGGGCCGTTCTTGAAATGATGGGCCATAGATGCGATCAAACACGAGCCGATGACCGATGCGAATATTAGATTGATCGCTTTGTTGTATCACTAGCCAAGGGACAAACAGATGGTAGATGTTAAGGAGCAAGTCGATAGTGTAAATGATAGACAACATAGTGGAAGACATTGAGGATATGATGAGCGATGAGGATGTTATCGTTGAACGAATGATTTTTGTTGACCAGGAACGCGATTCAGGGCTGCTTCCAAAATAGGTAAGTGAATTTGAAGTCCGCTTATTTTCATGATGGCGACTTTTAAGCTTTCTTCTCACGCTACCAATCAGTATTGGTGCGCGATAGCGAATGATAACGTGGTTTGTGAAGTAGCTTGAAGGATGAGACTATTGACTTAATAAAAACTCTGTCTGTCTCCTGTTCACTTTTTCTCCTACTTGCTACAGGTACTTAATACAAGGGCAACAAGCTAGCCAGGTGCGGATATGCGAAACAGTAATGTAAAAATTGAGCTAATGCGAAGTCACATGGGCCCAGTAGTTTGGTAACAAAGAAATAGGAGATAGAATAATAATGGAAGTGATGAGTAAGGAGGTCAGTTGAATGACCTCCTGTTTCGAAGGAGATGATAAAATAATAATATATATAGAAAGTTAAAAGAAAGTAAGTTGAAAACAGCACGGACCATGATCAAACCAGTGAAAGGGATGTGTATGCGAGCCGTGAAAGACCGCGAGATTAAAGAGAAGCTGTGTGAAGATGTGGTTGTGAAGGAAAGAAATGGTTAAGTCCAGTATTGATTAGAGAAAGCTGAAGATACGTCAAAGTATGAAGTGCGAAGAGGACCAAGGGTGCGTTGGATAGTTACGAAGGTTGTAGGAGTGATGTGCGAAGGTTATGCGAGGATTATAGTATGTTGTGCGAGGTGTGAAGGATGTGCGAGAACCGCGAATGAAGGTGTGAACGAAACTGGTACCCGCGAGGTATCCGCGAGTGTCTGCGAAGTTGTCAAACCTCGAAAATAACCTGTTTACGAACCTAGAGGCTATATGGATCCTATCATCGTCATGCATGACAAGGGATGAGGTGGAATTGCACTCCTGGGACTGCAAAACCCTGTGGCTGTGAAATGGCAACCTGGCCTTTGTTGTTGTAGATAATGAAGCGCTTCTCGTATTCCTTCCAACGCTGAAAAAATTTCTTACGGTAATCAACAACATCCTCCTGCTCATGCCCATCAATGTACATGCCATTTTTCTTCTTTGCATATCTCCATCTTAGTTTATTCAGCCATTGTTGGGCTGTCCACAAGGAAATGCCCTGAGCGTTACCTGTAGTTCTGAGGCACTCTTGTACTTCTGGTGTTGCAACCATAGTCAACATCCTGTGCACGGATGTATCCTTTTTTTGCAATTTCGGTCAGGTGCAGCTGGATGTCCTGAGCAAGGTCTTCGTCCTCGAGGATAGATGAATGGAATTTCCCATAACAATGAAGGGGGAGTTTTTGGGTAGTGAGATATTGTCAAATCCATGTCTGAATGTTCCTTGCATGATAAACCCCATGTCCTGCAGTTTTTGCAGCAAGGAGGGAGCATTCACACCATGAATAGGAGAGCATTGGGTCCAGGTAGAGGTTGAGGGTCCCAGCCATTGCAGTAATTCAAGCTTGAAAGAAGACATCAATCTTTTTATTTTGGCTTTCTATGTTTAGCCGCACACAGGCACAACACAATGCTGGGAAGTTTTTGTGTGAAAGGCCATTCAGTAACCTGTCTGTTAGTGTCTCGGGGGATGCTCTTTTGACGGTGCTTTGCTTCCCTCATCTCTTGGAGGAGATCCTCAACCTGCTCTTGGGCAGATTTTTCAGGAGGCACTGAGCTTGCTTGAGGCTCTGGGATACTGTCAACCTGGACACTCTTTGAGTAATATTTTATGTTACAATTGTCTGGAAATACTCACTTGAATATTATCATCTTCAGGAAATAATCTTTGAAGATGTTCCTCTCCAGTGTCTGCTACAATCTCTACTGCTGGTTCTTCATCCTCATCCTTGTATGGGACCTCAGCCTCAATATCCCTTGGTTCATTACCATCCAAGGCCTCAATACCATCATTATTGATCTGAGGAGCAGCTGGCATGCTCTTAGTATCAGATTTCTTCTTAAAGAAGCTCTGTATGAACTGTTGTCCTGTTTCCCTGAGTTTTTGTCACTTCTGGGCATGATATTGCTTTGTCCTTTTGGAGTTCCCAGTTGTAGTGATGCTTTCAGCTTGGTTTCTCAGCTTGTGCAATGTGTTCTGCCTTGACTGCAGCAAGTTGTGCTTCTGCCAACATCTTGGCAAAGGCTGCAATATCTGCATCAGTCACAGATTTATCTGTGGATTCATCCTCGCATTCTTCATCTTCCATCTTGTCTTCAGTGTCAGAGCCCAAGTCCTCATCTAGAATGAAGAACCCCTCTTCTAGAAGGTCAACTGGGTGCTTTTGTGGTTGGTTTCCATCAAAATCTGGATCCTGAGGGTCGGTTATGTCCTCCACATGGGCCCATAAAATTTTCTGTGCATGTCCAAGGTTGCTGACATGTGCTAGAGTTGCTCTGGAGTGTCTTCCCATTGTTTTTGTGGGGATTTGTGTGTTTTTTTTGTCACTCAGGAGGTCATTAGAGTTGCCTGATGCAATCACATGATGGATTAGTCAGCCGCAAAATCTTGCATGGTCAATTTTTCCCCCTCCTTTCTCTCAATGTCAGAATGAATTTCTGGTTGTTTCCAGCCTTTTTGGTTCGGAAAAAATGCCCCCTTAATTCTGAGCTCAAAAATTAATATTTTAAAATTTTGCTCTCAGAGATCCATGCATTAAGATAGTATCTAGCCTTTCCTGGAGTTAAAAGTGTGAAATAAAGTGGGTGGTCAAAGTTATTGAAGGCATTGAGGATTGCAGTTTTGGTTTACATAATGGGTGCTGGTTCCTGATGGCACCTACCTTAATTGCCAATTGGTTATGTGGTGCAAACTGGAATAAATTGTCATTGTAGTGTCATATTATGGGTTACAGTTTTACTTGTAAGTTGTCACTCTAGACTTTTCAAAGTGTGATGGATGCCAACCATTTAGTTTTGTCACAATACTCAAAAGAAGGGATAAAAATAACATGTTTATAAAGATCAATTGTCCCCTGTTTCTTTCCCTCTTGTTGTTGCAAGATTGCCAAAATGATTTTTGTGGAGATACTGTAAATTACCAGTAACAACTAGCTGGGAGGCTTAAAATGAACATATTTTCCCCCAGTTGAGATACCAGACAGTATTGACAACCACAATTGTCCACAGAGATGGCTGATTATCTATAATCCCATAATGATGACAATCAAATGTCAATTGCTTCATTCAACACACACAAAGTTTGCACACACCCTAATAAAGTAACAGATATTGAATGTAGGGTGTAGGTCACAAGGAAAACTGACAGTTTATTTAATCAACTCAGTAGATGCAAAAGTTGGGTTTGCAAACAAAACCTCAATTATGTTTGAAATAATATTGTTACAGCAACTATCAGCTTGCACTCACATTTGGTGCTGGGCAAATAGACCAGATACCTGAGGACTGTTGTACAGTTGCAATCATATTCCCACAGGTAAGACTGAGGATGGTAGGTTCTGAGCAAGCTAGTAGATTAAGACCGTAGTAGATACAATAGGTCTAAACTAAGGAGAACCTAACTAGAGGGAGTGCTCTTATATAGGTAAGGGTACAAGTACCATAGCAGTCTGTAGTCTGGGTACCGTAGTAGTCCGCAGTCATGATATCAAGTCAGTAGGAGTTGTAGGGTCAAGGGTAAGTCTAAGTATAGTACAGGGGGACAGGTGAGGCACAGGGAAGTGGGAATGAGGTAGGAATAAGGGAAGGAGAAAATAATAAGGAGCCACTCAATGAACATTCCAGACATTCATAACAAATATTTAAAGTGGTCTAAATTGCTGTACTTCTAAGTTCTTTTTCTGCTCATTTTTGAGCTTTATGCAAAGTTGTACAGTTCAAGTCTGTATGACATTGTGATCATACAAAGAACATTCAATGTAGGTGGGCCCACCAGGCCCAGCTAGGGTGCTGATGCTTACACTCTTACACTGACTTGAATGGTGTATCTTCACTTTTAACTTCTACTTCCAAGTGTGTGAGTCTGAGAAAATGAGTATATTGGGTAACATAGAGGAGGGAGAAAAGGAACTAAATACAAGTGAGAGCATGCATGTAGACTATGTACAGCGAGTGACAACAGCCACAAACAAATGACATAACCTCAAATTCCAACAGGCCCCCTCAATGAGCTAACCAAAGGGAGCAAGATGAAGAAAGAGGGAAAGAAAGGGGTAGTCAATAATATGGATGGTAACACTACTAATGTGGAGAGGAGAAGGGGGAATCAAAAGCTAATGGTGATGCAAGAATCAGAGACAAGATAAGATGAATCTAACAGGAAAGATCTCCAAGATAGGCAGTCATGTCTGTAGCAGTGATATGGTTTTTAATTTGTATTTCTGAGATTACTGCTGTTTAAGGAAATGTTCACAACAAATCCAACAACCAGTAACCAATAACAAATTTCTGTATTGAGCAAGTTGGGGTTTCCTTGAAAGTATAACCAGTATACTCTTGAATAAACTTCCAAATACAGGTTTTAAGTCCAATTCTTTTTAGACTATCTTTCCTTTCTGTACACTCTTCAAACTCTCTTTTTCTTTATGACCAGTTTTTAAAGTCCAATTTCTTAGACTATATGATATTGTGATTTGATAAACAAAGATAATTCCCTTTTTGGGTTCAATATTCTTTGCTTGTATGAAAACCCAATTTGGATGAACATAGACAAGTCTCTTTAGGATTTAATATTCTATGAACAGTTCCAAAAACAAATGATCTAAAGTCCCACAGGCAGACTATGAAACAGCTTTATAGTACAAGGATTTCTCCTCAGGTTCTGACAAAGGCTTTAATATTCCAACTCCAAAGACAAGTCCCTATAGGATTCAATATTCTTTGTTTAAACAGAACAAAGACAAGTCCCTTTAGGATTTAATATTCTTTGAACTGAGTGAAGTAGGACAAGTCCACTTGTAAGTTCTTTCTAACTTGTGCCAATTCACAGTGGTGAAATTTGGGAAAGAAAGAATGAGTGCAAATTCACTAATGTTACTGGTGCTTTCTAGTTACTTTTATACATAAATGAGAAACAAAATTAGGTAAGAGTCTGTGGTGTCATGTCTATGTTTTATGATTACTGATGCTGTTTTATGATGTCAAGTCTTGTTTTTGAATGATAAATCTTTGTTTTATGATGTCAAGTCTATGACTGAGCATTGTTTTATGATGTCATATGTCTCATGATGTCATAAATGTCACAAAGTGTTTCACTGTTTCAGGAACTTTATTGATGTTTACTGATATCTTCCTAGGACTTGTATGACAAATTCCTTCACAGTTGTAGACTTGATACTTACTTTAGATTGCAAGTTGTTCCTTTGACCATTATGGATTTTGTATGGTTATAGTGGTGGTGCACAATCTCCGGTACATGTGACGACCGGTCACACTAAGCGTCACATTGTGACATCACAGATTTCTTGAGACATCGCATTTGTACTCTCCACACCTCCAATATGTATAAAATATCTTGTTGTATTTAAGAATAAGAAGTGGTTGGACATCCCTTGGATATTAATTACTGGATAAATGTGTTATTTAACCCAAAAATGCAAAATGAGTCTCAATTGCCTGCCAAATGTGAGCCACCAGAGAGATTAGACTGCAGCTCTTCAACTACAACAGCTATGAACATGATTATCAGATGTATTTTTATTAGAATTTAAATTCCAATCGATCTACGAGTCCATATTTTTAATTAGCGGCCCCAGTGTAAAGATAACGCCCTAAAATAGGCACTTTAACATGGTTAGAGGACAGGAATTAAAATTTTAAACTCATAGAAGTAAAGCCACATAAAAATAGATTATTTTGTCTCTGCAAACCTAGTCTTAAATCCCATCCATTGTGAAGTTAGAGCCTTAGCAGTGCTGAGTGGGCCCACAGGAGCTGCATTCCAAAACGGGCTGTGTGCGCCTTGTGAGGTGCACATGGCAGCCTCATGCATGCAGAAACATTGCTGGCTTGCTCGTAGAGAGCCTTTCTTCTCTTTACCATCACCATTACCTATAATTACCCCTATTTTACTCCCTTCTCTCTCTTTTTTGCTCAAAAAGTATCCAAATTGCATCCAAATCTATACTGTAAGTGAGGAACTGCCTCTGAATTGTAGTTGACCTCAATATAATATATAGGCCTTGCATTTAGGACCAAAGTGGAGATACAAAGTGAACTTCTTTAGGTATGAACCCTAGGCAAATCAACTAACCTGTGTTTTCATATATCCTGGCAGGGATTCACCCATTATTCTTTCATGCCTACAACATCACAAAAGCAGCAGATAGCTGCTGCCCATGCAAAAGGACAAGAAGCTCTGACTGAAAAGCGGGCTATCTTGGCTTCAGAGACTGCAACAAATGATATCTTGAGTAGGTTACAGGCTGCAAACTCACACATTGAAGTGCTGGAGCAGCTGCTTTCTCAGAAAGAGATAGAATGTGGTAGACTGCAGTCTGAGCTTGAGAAGTGCAATGAGAACCTCCAAAAGCACAAGGATAGTTCTGCTCTTTGGAAGGAAAAGCATGAGAAAACATATCATGAGCTTCGTATGCAGTGCCAATCTACAAAAAGAGGACAAGAAAATTGGCCAAATTAGAGGAACAGCTGGAGATCATAAAAATTGCTGAGAAAGAGGCTTCTAAGCAGCTTTTGAGGGGATCTCATGAATCATACCAAGCTCTGATATCGCTAATAAAGAAGAACAAGGATCTTCAGAGGGAGCTCTCAAAATCTGTGGCCGTGTGGTCTTCACAGCTTGAGAAAACACATGCTAAGCTTGCTACTTCAAATTTGGATCTCAAGACCTTATGTGAGAAAAGAGCAGAAGGAGCGAGCAATGGACTCAATCAAGAAAAAAAATTTGCACCAACAATCAGTCCATCATTTAATGTGCAAAGGTGTCTTTACTGAAGAGACACATAATGTTGTCCACCTGCTGGTTAAGGCTGGCTGCTCACATAAATACATCAATAAGATTATTTCAGCTGTTCTCAAATCTGCAGGGATAACAACTGTTGGCACTATCAGCCGCCCTTCCATTTCACAAATTCTTCGTGAGGGCTTTTTTGCTGCACAAATTCAACTTGGATATGAGATAAAAGGTGCAGAGAGGATGACCTTCAGTGCTGATGGTACAAGTCATCATAGTATCAACTACAACTCCTGCCATGTCCACCTTGTTGTTGATGACTACACTTCACCTGATAGCAATTTGAAGCAACGAGTCACACGAACCTTTGGAATTCAATCATTGCGGGATGGATCTAGTAAAGAGGCCATTGCAGACTGGGAGAACATTCTCAAGAAAATCATTGACCTCTATAATGAGAGTCCTCTTGGAAAGCGCTCTGGTATTCTTCTCAAATATGTTGATCTCTTGATTAAACTTGCTGGGATGAATACAGATCACTGTTCAAAGGAGAAGAAAGATGCCCGATTGCTTGAGGAGCTGAAGGCTTGGGCTGTTGATCAGCACCTTGGAGGAGGTCTTTACACTCCCCCACGTCTTCCTGGAGGAATCCTGGTGGATTCCTACCTATTCCTCCTGGAATCCTGGAGGAATCCTACCATTCCTGGTAGGAATACCAGGATTCCAGGAGGAATTTCCCACCAGTCAATTTCCCCTGAAATTGACATTCCTGGCTCTTCCCAGTCCAGGAGGATTCCGGGTGGATTCCTGGTACACAATCAAATTGATACCAGGATTCCCGGAATTCCTTAGGAATCCCCAACACAGAATCCACCCGGAATCCACCCGGAATCCTGGGAATTCCTGGTACTACCATTATATATTATGTATTATTAATATTTAAAAGTAAAATACTAAAACATCAGTAATTCATACTATATATGAGTTAATTGTAATTCATATATTAAAGGTGGCAATGCCTTGCCGCCATTTAAATTTTGAATTTTGTTCAGGCCGCGAGGTGTGGTCACGTGACCTCACACGTGACAATATTTCCCAAATCAACAAATGTTAGTAACACTTCGTCACCTCACAACTACCACCATCACAATCGTCACCACCCCAGAACTACGACAACGACAACGAAGACACAACGACGATGATGGATGACGACGGGGACGGATGACGACGAGGACGGATGACGACGGGGACGGATGACGACAAGGACGGATGACGATGAGGACGGATGACGACGAGGATGAGGACAACCGAGGACAACGATCACAACCGACAACGACAATGACGACAACGACGACAACGACGACGGCTACCCCCCTACCCAGGGGGGTTTTTGGTTTTTTTTTTTAAATTCTTTTATTTTAATTTCTTCATTAACAAATTCCCACAGCGTACGACGACGACGACGACCTCCCTCCCATCCACCACCATCCTCCACCTCAACAAACCACCACCTTTTCACCCCCCCTTCATGGGGGGTTTTTTTTCAATTCTTATGCTCCAGATCATAGAATAAATGTTGTCGTCGTAAAACGGTAAAAAGTGGTAGATCTCATCGGTAAAATATACTAAGACTACCCAGGTACAGGAACGGTTAGTCTTATAGTCCTAAAAGTTATTAAAAGACGTATACCAGTATCTGTGCCCTCACTTCTCCCGGTTCCAGTTCGTACAAGACTAGGAACAGTGATCTTCATACCTAACGGAAGTATATACCTATACTTTGTCGAAGTCGTATTTAACGGTCTTGTCGTTCAAGTCAATAACAACTTAACGTCACCTCTCGGAAGGTCTCTAAAATAAGGTACACTAACTCACAACTTAAAACGAACAACTGTACATCTGAAAGTTCTTTAAGAAACTTAAGTAGACACATCTCTTAGTCTCGACGATTCCGTAGTGTCATCCTGACCTTGGCTAACAATCTACATAGTCCTTTACACTTACCTTAAGGTTGTACAAGGGTGGTGGTCATTACTTTCTGTAGTACCACCGGGAAGAACAGTAGAAATACTAACTTCTAACGTGGTCGTTAAAGACGTCAGAACTATCGTGGTGCACAACTGAACACTTTACGAGCGAGAACTCGACCTCAACCCCATAGTGGAACGAGTTCCCGTCGATGAGCGAGAACCTGATGTCCTAGTAACAGTGCTAACCGTTCTTCTTATCCCGCAAGGTGAAGAAGTGAGAATAAGAGTAAGGTGGTTAAGTGATAACGATTTATGGGAGGAGCTTGTCACAATTCCAGGAACACCGTTGGTGTCGGTCGGGTCTATTTTTCGACCTTCTACACGAAAAGGAGTAGTCTCTCCAGTAACTTACGAAGGAAAGGGTTGAGTCGTTGACGGAGGAGTTAGTAACGACGAGAGGAGAGTCGGAAGAACTACAGTCCATACAAGAAGGTAAATACACCGGGGGGTCGAAAAGATTAGTAAAAAAGGAGACGAAAGAACTTTACAAGTCGTTGGAGGAGATTACAGTATAGGTCGTAGAAAAGGAGAGGTTCCGACTTGAAATGTGAGGGGGTGCAGAAGGAGGTCCTTAGGCGGGCCTGACGGGCCTTAGGACCTCCTTAGGAGGTCCTTAGGTCCTTAAGGACCATTTACTCTTATAAGGAGTGCTAAGGCCTAAGGACCCTAAGGATAGATTAAGGACCACCTAAGGATCAATTAAGGACCACCTAAGGACCATAAGGACCATAAGGACCACCTAAGGACCACCTAAGGACCACCTTAAGACCACTTTAGTCGATTCAGTAACTGAACAACATAAATTAAATTAAAAAGGAACTAAAAAAAATAACGTTCTATATATAACTTTTAATATATGTTCATGTAATTAGTGAATAATTATTACATAATTTATTTGATTTTACATGGGGGTACTCCCCCAATACTAACATCATATAATTTTAATTTTACTTGGGGCCACTCCCCCAACAGCAGCAGCAGCACACTCCCGACACTATCATATAATTTATTTATTTGGGGGGGCACTCCCCCCCCCAGCATGCGCAACAGCAAGCATGCGCAACAAGCATGCACAACAGCACGCGCACACAGCAGCAAACATGCGCAGCAGCAAACATGCACAGCAGTAAACATGCACAGCAGTGAGCGCACACAGCAGCAAATGCACACAGCAGAAGCATGCACAGCAGGCATGCACAACAGCAAACCCACAGCAGCACCACTAATTTTATTTCCTATTTTTTATTTTATTGGGGGGGTCACTCCCCCCCACCAGCAGCAGCACGCACCACCACCAGCAGCACCATCGACCATCACATGATTTTATTTAATTTTATTTTATTGGGGGGGGACATGTCCCCCCCCCATCGACAGCAGTAGACAGCAAGCAAGCTGCAGCAACAACAACAGGCAACTTTATTTTACTTGGGGGGGCATGTCCCCCCCATTAGCAACAACAACAACAGACAACTTTATCTTATTTTGGGGGGGGGGACAAGGCCCCCCCCCCCCCCCCCCCATCGACAGCAGCAAGCT
>MU130497.1:589973-602010 GCA_015039465.1 Phlegmacium glaucopus | reverse complement strand
GAACTAACTCATGGAGATAATTTAAGCGTTGAAGGTGCGCTACTAGTTCTTGAGGTTCTTGATACACGTTTCCACGCGTAAGATCTTCAGGCTGGTCATCTGATGCCCTTTAAGTAGGATCTGGAGCTCCTTGCAGTGGATAATGTTTTTTATTGATTTATGTACCACTGAGAGACGGGGGACGAGAGGGAGGTTTTCACTCAGAGGTGGAGAGGCGAAAAATTCGAGTTTCATCGGAGGGCTAAGGCACTCTGACTGGTGTTCATAATGTTGTCGCGTTACAGGTGAGGAGAAGCACTGCATAGAAGATCGGTCCAAGCGCTGCCGGCCAGAATAAGTGATGCGAGTGC
Source organism: Phlegmacium glaucopus (assembly GCA_015039465.1). Lineage (NCBI taxonomy): Eukaryota > Fungi > Basidiomycota > Agaricomycetes > Agaricales > Cortinariaceae > Phlegmacium > Phlegmacium glaucopus. The sequence goes on along the minus strand of MU130497.1, from coordinate 601,660 downwards.
TGGACTGTATGCTGCCTCTGGAGTCCATATGATCATGGATAAATGGGAGATGACGCGTACAAGTTGGGTACAAGTCCATTTGTACTCGGTAACCATTGCTGTCAATGTAGACGTAACCCTGGTTATGTAATCAAGCGCTTCTTTCTTGTCGACCACATTCACCAGAATCACCACTCAAGTACTCACCGCTCACTATTCAACAATATGAAGCGCATTTTCAACAAATTTGTCAAGCCCAAGAAACCAAAATCTTCATCTCTGACTATCAGCGATGCTCTGGGTTCAAGCCGTAAACCAGCAACTTCGAGATCGGCAATCATAACAAGCACTGCTCACTCCATGCCATCCGTTCCCGCCAGCGCTGCTGTTGAAAACGCAGAAGTTATTCAAGTCACTAGCGTTGCTGTGAGCATTCAACTTTGCCCATCGTATTCTCAAGTATTTGATCAGCGTCATCCATCAGACTTCCCATGACCTCCCAGTCTCTACTTCGGCTTCTGCTCTGGTACTGGATGATCTTGTTCCTGTAAGCGTTCCAGACACTGGCGTTCATGTAAGTGTTCAACTTACCCCATCACATCCATAATTACTCAATTGTCATCGTCGATCAGACTACGCATGAACTTCAAGTCTCCACTTCGGTTTCCGCTTTGGCGGTTACACCTGTAGCCCGTCCACAAGGAAATTCGCCCTCCTCGTCTGATGCCGTAATGCAAGCTAACTTGAGATCCACTGAATCTGAACAACATCCCTCCGTGAGTTGATTACACCAGGTGTTCTCGGCTTTCGCTAATGATCAGCAGGCTCAACAATCTGTCTTGGGTGTCTTTGCGAACGCCCAGAATGTCCTTATCACTGGCAGCACTTTCGTGAGTCTTTGTCGTAGGTTGTGTGTATAATCCAGCCATAATTGTACATATAGAACATTAGTCTGCCCGCCAATAGTGGTGAAAGGCAGATAAATATCCTTGTGACTCAAAAACCCGACTCCAGCCCAATCTTTACTGGACGGCAAGATGTACTTGATAAACTTCGGAAGATTTTTGTTCATCATGGTACTAGTAGACTGATGTCAAGGTGCTCATGTCTCCTCTGGGGATTGGGAGGGATTGGGAAGACCCAGATTTCTCTCAAGTTCATAGAAGAAATGTCTGACAGGTAAGGGTTCTTAATTTGCCACTCACAACACTGGATTCATTTCTTGTCAGTTTTTCACATGTGTTCTGGATTGATGCCTCATCTCAGGAGAGCATGGAAATGTCTCTCAAGGGTATATCTACCCTTTCTGCTGCACAAGATTCTGGGGTGGATGGCTCAGTTGAGTCTGTCCTCCAGTGGATATCTTCTCTCCAAGAAGAATGGTTGATTGTGTTTGATAATGCTGATGATCCTCCTCCAGAGGTGGTGGCCAAGTTCTTCCCTCCAGGTGACAGAGGCAATATTCTGATTACTAGCAGAAACAGATCCATGGGAAGGATTGTATCATTTGAGAACAAAATTGAGATCCTTGAAATGGAGGAGTCAGATGCTATGACTCTACTTCTTAAGGCTGGCTGTTTGGAGCCATTGCCTGAGCATCTACATGCTGCTAAAAATATTGTGACTGAACTTGGGTGCATTCCTCTTGCTGTTAATCATGCTGGAGCCTACATTGAGGCAGGGAAATGTGATATTGATAAATATCTGAGGCAATTCTCAGTACACTGTCATGCTCTTGTAGATTCTACATTCACAGGAGCATCAAAGTATCATAGAACAGTGTATGGGACTTGGGATCTTTCTTTCAAAGAGATAGAAAGGAGGGCTGGTGGAGATTCCACTGCTGGAGATGCACAGGCTGCACAGGCTGCAATCCTGATTCTTCAAATATGTGCTTTCTATCATCATAGCAATATTTCTAAAGACATATTCCAATCTGCTGCTGAGGAGACCATGAAACATGTTGATAGTGACATAGCTGAAAAGCTACCTCAGGCAGTTGCTTTACTGGATCATACTCTGCTTGGTTTGGACAATGATGGTCACTGGGATGACTTCATCTTTGGACAAGGAGTTAGTGTTCTTCTTTCTTTCTCCCTGATTAAAAGAGGACAATCATCTAAAATGTTGTCCATTCATCCTCTGGTGCAATACTGGAGCAGGGAGAGAATGTTGAAGTCTGAGCAGCAAAGAATGTGTGAGATAGGAAGCATAATCTTGTCTTGTGCAATTCCATGGAGATTTAAGAGTCAGGATTATGCACTGCAATGGTTGATTTTCCCACATGTTAAGGCAAATGAGTTACATAGAAGGAAGATAGGACTTATCAAGTACTATGATGATAAATGGGCCAATTTTGCACTAGTAATGTGGGAGAATGTGGACTGGGGCAATGCAGAGGAGCTGAGGGTTCAGGTTATGGACATGAGGAAGAAGGTGCTTGTTAGCAGTATGGCAAATCTAGCAAGCATATACTCAGATCAGGGAAGATGGAATCAGGCAGAGAAACTGCAAGTTCAAGTTATGAATGTGAGAAAGAGGCTGCTTGGTGCAGAACATCTAAATACCCTAAACAGTATGGCATATCTAGCAAGCACATACAGGCATCTGGGAAGATGGAATGAGGCAGAGCAACTGCAGGTTCAAGTTATGGATGTGACAAAGAAATTGCTTGGTGCAGAACATCCAGACACCCTCAACAGCATGGCAAATATAGCAAGCACATACAGAGATCAGGGAAGGTGGAATGAGGCAGAGCAACTGGAGGTTCAAGTTATGGACATGAGAAAGAAGCTGCTTGGTGCAGAACATCCAGACACCCTCACCAGTATGGCAAATCTAGCAAGCACATACAGGAATCAGGGAAGATGGAATGAGGCAGAGCCAGTGCAGGTTCAAGTTATGGATATGAGAAAGAAGCTGCTTGGTGCAGAACATCCAGACACCCTCAACAGTATGGCAAATATAGCAAGCACATACAGGGATCAGGGAAGGTGGAATGAGGCAGAGCAACTGGAGGTTCAAGTTATGGACATGAGAAAGAGGCTGCTTGGTGCAGAACATCCAGACAGCCTCACCAGTATGGCAAATCTAGCACACACATACTGGAATCAGGGAAGGTGGAATGAAGCAGCGCACCTGGAGGTTCAAGTTATGGACATGAGAAAGAAGCTGCTTGGTGCAGAACATCCAGACACCCTCACCAGTATGGCAAATCTAGCAAGCACATACAGGGATCAGGGAAGGTGGAATGAGGCAGAGCAACTGGGGGTTCAAGTTATGGACATGATGAAGAAGCTGCTTGGTGTAGAACATCCATACAGCCTCACCAGTATGGCAAATCTAGCACACACATACTGCATTCAGGGAAGGTGGAATGAGGCAGAGCAGCTGGAGGTTCAAGTTATGGACATGAGAAAGAAGTTGCTTGGTGCAGAACATCCAAGCACCCTCAACATTATAGCCAATCTGGCAGGCACATACAGGCATCAGAGAAGGTGGAATAAGGCACAGAAACTAGAGGTTCAAGTTATGGACATGAGAAAGAAGCTGCTTGGTGCAGAACATCCAGACACCCTCACCAGTATGGCAAATCTAGCAAGCACATACAGGCATCGGGGAAGGTGGAATGAGGCAGAGCAACTGGAGGTTCAAGTTATGGACATGACAAAGAAGCTGCTTGGTGCAGAACATCCAGACACCCTTCTCAGCATGGAAAATCTAGCAAGCACATACAATCTTCAGGGCAGGCACAATGAAGCAGAGCAGCTGAGGCTTGAAGTCAAGAATATGAAGAAGAGAATAGGTAATAGAGGCAGAACATAGTCTTCCTGTTATACTGTCCCATTTTGATACATTTAGCAGTAATGTGTATTAGGGCCTCCAAAATCACTAAAATGTAAAGGTAATGCCCCTTTGCACCAGTGGTAAATTCATTTGAGCACATGAAAAAGGACCAAAATATTGCTTAGAATGGTAACAAAAGTTCACTTAACTTCTAGTGTTCTGTTTAACATTCATTCTTTGCAAATTGTAGTAACTAACAGTGAATGAGTACTATGCCAACTTTTTTCCTTCAAATGTGTGAAATTCAACATGCTACCTGCTGAAACTAGATTTTTGACAGGTGCATAATGTTACAAATTATTTTTCCTTTCCTTTCTCCACTGATACATACTCCTTTCATTTCTGTTTACATATGCTTACAGACTACTTTTCATTGTTTCATATACATGCATATGACTCATTCCTCTTATTATAAAAGCTTCACTTTATTTACAATTGTACCTTAGCTAGTTCTTGAGATCTTCAAGTATAAAGATCCCTCAACTTCCTCAAACTCTCAAGACAATATCTGAGTGACTCTCAGACACTTTTTAGAGCTCACTATTTGTTGATGTGTGTTGTCAGGTCATCTATCACATCACGTGATATTCTTGTTTGTTTATTATCTACATTACTTCTTTTTTACTCCTCAGTTGTCAACCATCACTTTCCAACACTGAGGCTGTATGTTACCTTTTCTTTTACTCATACTGATGTTTAACTAAAGTCCTATCCTAGTACATTCTATGCATCTAGGTAAATATATCAGTTGCCAACCATCACTTTCCAACACTGAGGCTTATGCTCTACATGTCTAGATCCAAGTCCATCAGGTTATGGGCCCCAACTGGCTGTGAACTAGACATTATAGACATATTCAGAGAGGACAACTCAAAAAAAATTCTTATTTTATTATAGTCCATTTGGCATCCAAGTGTGCTTTCTCTGCTTATTTGTCATTCTTCCATCTTGCCTGGCATTACTGCACACATGATTTTTAGCACAAATCCCCTGTGTATATATTTGGCAAAAATGGACACTCCAACTCCTTCTGGCTTGAATGAATAACATATTTGGGGAGGGCATACATTCCCAGATAGTATTTCTGATGGAAACAAGCAGATCACTCTCATTGGCCAACAGGCACTCACAGCTTGCATGCAGTCACCCCAGGCATGTATAATTGCTTCTGATTCTGATACTTTGTTTTACCCTACCACAACTGGACATCCTTCAATGCCTTTTATTCTTCCTGATGTCCCTTATCACTCCATTCCAAATACAAATCACACATATAATCAAGTTTCACCTTATTTTTCACATATTCCCATCAATAGAGAACACTTATCCAAGCCTCCTATTGCACATTTTTCAAATACCATTCCTTTTTCTTCTTCTTACTCTTCTTACAATAATCCCAGTTTTTATGTCCCACCCAAACAATACAAGCATCCACCATTGAATGAACCACCCTATTTTCAACCACCATTGGCAAGGTATCCCATCCCTCCTTTTAATCCCATCACTTCAGCTCTTGTCACATTCATTACCTACCTCAATTCAATTGTATCCTCCTTTTTCCTCCAATCCAAATCCAATCATTAATCCTCAACCAAGTCAAGCTCAGAACTCTAATCCAATACAATATATTTATTGTCTTCCTCCACCTTCATCTTCCCAACTCATTTCTTCTTCTAAAACTTTACCTAGTGTTTCTCATATTCCACTTCTCACAAATAAGTTTGATTTCTTTGCCTGGGATGATGCTGTGACTTCACTGCTGCAGGCCAATGGACTAATTGGGCATATCATGGATCCTTCTGAAACTCCCAATTCCTCTCATATGGATCACATACCTGCACCATTACTTCTCCTTCAGAGTTCTTCCTGTTTCTTCAACACCTGCTGATCTGACTGCTCTGACTCACTGGTGGGATGACAACAATTCTGCTCAGCATGTTCTTACCTCCAATATTGGCCCTACTCATGGTCTCCTTCCATCTCCAAATCTTGTTGTGAGGACTGCATTGTCAATCTATCAGACTCTATTCACTACTATGGGACCTGTAGTTTTGTGGACTGTGCCAAACTGTTACATTCTCTCAGCAGTACCATGTGCATCCCAGGCCATATTCAGGAATATGTATCTAAATGGTGCACTGGTATCTCATGTTTTCAATTGGCCAAATTTCCTTTTAGCATCAAACTTTGCATCAGTCAGTTCATCCATGGTTTACCCCATGTTCCTGCCTACAACACTTTGTGTGCTGATTCACCCAATTGCATCAATGCCACTGGAGATCCAGATTATGGTGCATTCATGATCATTACCAAGAATGTCTTGGAATTAGAGACTATTTTCTGCTCTACTCATCATGCTTCTCATCCTACCTGGTTGTCAAACACCTCTCAAACCTCTATCTCCTCTCCACAAAAGAATGTTTCTGCCAATCTCATATCTACCCTGGCACTGCTACTAAAAGACCTAATGCTACTGTACAAAATTATAGCATCTGTGGCAAGCCAGGTCATTCTGGCCCTACCTGTTTTGCTCCAGGTGGTGGAATGGAAGGTCAATGTGGCACATATAAAAGAGAAAAGGGGAAGTTTGTCACAATGTTATTGGTAACTTTGGATGAATCTTATAACACACCTGAGGATTCTGCAGAGTATGAGCATGAATCCCATTTCATATCACCACCTCTTGAGGCTCCTGATGATCAGACTTTGATACCTGCTATTGCCAAATTATCTGTATTATTGGTTACTGCTTCAAATGACAATGTCCACCATGATCTCTACCCTATGCATGAATGACTTAAGCTAGTTCACTCTTTTGCAGCTATCTTGCCACCCAAAATTGATCATGTTGCATTTATCTCCCTTTGCAAATGATTCAATTCATGCCTTGACTCTGGTTGCACAGACTGTATCATTCATGACCATAACCTGTTTCAGACATATGATACATCAGGTGCTGTCAAGATTGGTACTGCAAATTATGGTACACTGTCAGCCATGGCATCCAGTGGAGATGTCTTATTTTGTGTTCCATATAAGGATCATTTTGTATTCTTTACTCTTTGTGGATGTCTCCATGCTCCTGATGCTCCCATCAATTTACTTTCTGTAGGTGCTATGAATGAATGTGGTATCATCATTACTTTCCATCCTGTTGCTTCCACCACCACCACTCTCTCATACCCTCCAGATGACCCTTTATTACCTAGTTTTTATTTTTCAGCCACAGTAATACATCAGCTCTCCTTTCTTAACCTTGACTTTATTTGACATGCTACCCTTCCTCCCTCTTTCTCTACACTTACATTTCCAAAAACTAAGTTTACTTTGACACTCTGGCATCAGTGATTCAGACATCTGGGCATGGGGGCTGCAAAGGATGCTTTGATGAAGAACTAATGTTGAAGGTGTTGAATTTACAGGTCCTTTCATTCACGAGAACTGTACTGCTTGCATTGTTGGGAAACATCCACAACATGGTTATTCTCACAATGGTCATCATGCATCTGACATTGCTGAACTACTAAATATGGACCTATGTGGACCCTATTCCCCTATTCCACTCAAACTCCCAATGGAAAACTCTACTTTTATGCTATACTCAATGACTATCCCAATTTTGGCTTTACCAACCTATTATGGCTCAAAAATGGAGCTTTTTTAGTCTATTGTAGCATTGAAGCATTTCTTCTCTGCTCATATAACAAAATACTTGTTTCGGTTTGTCTTGATGGTGCACTTGAACTTTCAAAATGATCCATGGGCAAACACTTTGCTACCAATGGTATCATTGTTCAAAAGACTGCTCCACATGCTCACACATGGAATGGCAAAATCAAAAGGTATATCCAAACAATTGAAGGTGGTCAAACATTACTCACTGATGCTAGGCTTCCCATGTCATTTTGGGGATGGGCCATTCTTACTTCACAATACCTTCATAATCAATTACCTACTTCTACCCTATCAACAAACATTACACCATTCAAAGTTCTGACTGGGAAGAAACCAAACCTTTCTCATTTGTGTGCATGGGGGGGTCAATGCTTTGTCACTATTTCCCCTGAATTATGGACAAAAGCAGGCCCTCATCAATATGAGGTGATCTTCATTGAATTTGAAGAAGCATGTATAGGATGGACTGTCTGTGATTTAAAGGGCACTGTTCACTTTTCTTGGGATGTCATCTTTAATAAGGACATGTCAGGTTGTCTTGAAATTTCTTGTTCTTTATCCCCACCACTCTTGAATGATCCTCCACTACCTCCACTTTCCCCTTGACCCATTCATCGTCATGTAAAGACCTCAGCTGGTCATGATATTGATGAAGTCCTCCACTTGAAGAAACTCAGAGCAACAATGCATGCAAATTTGATGATGAAGTCTGCAAATTTCATTGGACATGGGGGTGATGTTGATGTGAATGTGGAGATGAATGTGTAAGGGCAACCTACAGATAAAGGAGATGGGACTCTAGAAAGAGTGGACAGTCTATACATTAACAGATTCACTTGATGCACACACAGATTTACTCCCTTTCCACCTACTAGTCAACAAGACATGGTTCCAAGCAGCCCTACAACTAGCAACACTGCCAAGCACACACCCACTATACAATCCTGTCAAAAAAACAGCACACAAATTCATCAAAAAACACCTGGGCCACACACCATTACACAAAATGATGCACAGATTCAAAATCAAACCAGAGTTGATGGAGAAAATAGAAGCAACAAGACAAGGACCAAAGTGAGAACCAAATATAGCAATACAAATAGCAGAAAATAAGGAAAGAGCTAAGGAAGAAGACAGGAGAGACATATCCAGAATCAAAGTCTACACTGATAGATCAGGATTTGAGGGACAAGTGGGAGCAGCAGTGGTACTATACCATAATGGAGTGGTGAAGAACAAAAGATGATTAAGGCTTGGATCACTGAAACATCATATGGTGTTCAAAGAAGAAGGAGTAGGAATGATTTTAGGATTGGAGTTGCTAAGGGAGGAACAAGAGTAGTGCTGTTGAGGCTGGCTTGAGCACTTTTAGTATTTTTCAGATATCATGACACCATGTACTCTGATTGCTTAGTGTTGAGAGATAACCCCTTGGATTATAGGGTCCTTGATGTGTGTAAATATGTATAGAATATTATGGGATTTATTGGAATTTATATTGCCATCAAGCCATTTGTCAAGTGGCTTCAAGCTGGCCACTTGACCAAATGGCTTGATGGACATATCAATTCCAATAAATCCCAAAAATCTCTATAAATATTTACACATATCAAGGACCTTATAAGTTGGGTGGTTGTCTCCAAACACTAAGCAATCAGAGTACATGGTGTCATGTTATTTTAAAAATACTAAAAGTGCTCAAGCCAGCCTCAACAACACTAAACCAGAGATCACAGGACTAACATTGATGGGAGTCGACAACACAGCTGTGATCATTGTGATGCATGCAATTAAACCAAGACCAAGCCACTATCTACTATGGGATCTATTCCATCACAGATTGAACATGACAAACAACAAACACCAAAACCTGGACTTACTTGTGAGGTGGACACCAGGACATGTAGACATAGTAGGCAATGAAGAAGCAGATAGAGAAGCAAAAAAAGCAGCACAGGAAGGATCTAGCCCAACAAACAAACTGCCAGCCCCATTAAGGAAATTGTTACCATGCAGCAAGTCTGCAATACAACAAGCATTCCATGCTAAACTCAAGTGGTTGGCAGCAGAAGTATGGACCAAATCAACAAGGTTCAACAAGATGAAGCAAATACATCAGGAAAAACACTTTAGCTCTAAGACACTCTAGCTACTCTGGGAGTCTCTCAGACCAACCTCAAAGAAAAAAATGTCTCAAATGCATTTTTTAATGATTTTATACACATAAAATTTTTGAAGTTGCTCTAAGAGACTCTTAGAGCCAAAGTGTTTTTCCTGATATAGATCCATTGACCCCATCCAACAAATTCACTAAACACACTTGAACATGCAACAAAGCCAAGCAAGTCTATTATTCCAACTAAGGATGGGACACATACCTCTGAACACACACCTACACCAAATACAGAAAGTGATATTGCCAACATGTCCAGGTTGCCACAGACACAACAAAACTGTACTACATTACCTGTTACAACTTCAAATGGTTCAGATGACTCTGACTGTAAACAGTTGTATAAAGATTGATTTGTTGTTCAAAGTGAGCTCAGAAGAATACCAAGAGATCGTCTCAAGGAATTGTCTTAAGAGTTTGAGAGAGATCAAGAGTAACCAAGTAGATTCTCAAGAACTAGCTAGAAAATACATGTAGAGTAAATAGTGTACTTTACACTCCCCCACGTTGTCTGGTGGACTCCAGCCGGACTCCGCTAGTCCGGTGGAAGTCCGGTGGACGTCCACCGGACTCCACTAAATTCCACTGGACTCCACTAAAAGTCCGCTAAAAGTCCGGTCAAAGTCCGGTCAAAGTCCGGTGGAAGTCCGGTGGAAGTCCGGTCAAGCAAAAATGACTGGACTGGCATGTCCGGTCAGAGTCCACCGGACTTTGACCGGACTTTTAGCGGACTTTTAGCGGACTTTTAGCGGACTTTTAGCGGACTTTTTATAATTTCAAGGAAGTTGTATAGCTGATGCCTGCTGACTAACATTATATCTATATGTATATATGATTTATTTATTTGTTCAGCTTCTGTTACATGTGTATGTATGTACAATTTATTTATTTATTTATTTATTCAGCATCACTATGATCATTGTCATTTTTATTTTTTTGTTGCTTGATAACATTTCTTGTATGATAAAAAAGCATTATATGTATAAACCAGTTAAAATTTGGAGGAGTCATTTGCTTGAGAATAGACTCAAATCCACCCAACCATGCATTAAGTTGCTCACATGCTTGAGTATTGAATGCACGTTTTTGATAAGTGGTTCCATCAGATGCTGTTGCTGTTATAACCAAATTTGGAGCAGACCCATCTGTGGGAGCTGGATTACACCAAGTCCGACAAAGAGTGTCTGTTTTGCGATGATTCTGATAATGATAGCTATCAACTATGAATCTGGTTGTTTGTGACCAGGTGTTCCATTGACCCTGAGCAACAATATGCTTAAGTAATCGACAAGCTTTATCAATGCATATATAGTCAGGGTGTGATTCCATTGAAGGATACACCTGGTTTAAAAATGCCAAGATATTTGATTCAGATTCAGATCTTGAAAATTTAGCCCATTGCATAAACTTAACAATGGGGCACAAATAGTTTCAACACAGCAAAAATTTGCAGGACCAAAGAAATGTTTTGACTTTCTGGGATCTGGAGCGGGCTGACCATGGGGCTGATGTTTACAGTCACCTTTTGGATTCCAGGCCAGATTCTCTTGGTGACAGTTCAACATTCTTTTTGATCCTGCTATACTTCCAGCTGAGTGGTCAAGCTTACATTTCTTCCAAAGAGCTTGATGAGCTGCACAGGCCATAGTTTCAGCAATCACAGTGCCCATACAGTCTCTAACACGGCATCTATTCCCAAACACATTTTCATGTATTTGACAAAAAGAACCACCTCGGTAATTTGCTAAGTCTGATGTGCAATTATCATAAGCACAATGCTAAATAAAGTGTTAAAAAATATTTTTTCATGTTTTATAAATCTAAAATACCTTTGTGCCAACAACAATCCCATCTACTACTACCATTGTTACATTTTTCATGTCAACATTCATTTCAGACTCTGAGCCTTGGAATGTTGGATTATTGGAACTGGATTGTGCAACTTCAGTGGCTACTGGATTATCAACACCAAGTACAGCAGAAGGATCATTAGGATTCAAAATCACATCTGATG
>MU130497.1:554865-579758 GCA_015039465.1 Phlegmacium glaucopus | reverse complement strand
AAACTTACACAAGAGCAGTGTCTCAAAAGAATAAGAGTTGACATAGTAACCTCCTGTTTGCGAACGATGGCAAAGGGTATTTGAGCTACTATGAAACCCATAGCACTAATAACCTAATTAGAGGAAGCACCACTCAAAATCCTCAAAATAGATTGATTTATTTTACGTACCAGCACGAATATGGTGACTCATCCAATGGGAAACGCCTATGTCTAAATATGTGACCATGTCATAAGAATACAGGGACGAGCAGCAAAGGCATGAAAGAAGTTTTTTCTAATGTTGAAAAAAAAACTTTGTCCAAGCTCTTAAAACAGACCTAAGGGTTGCAATAACGGAAAGGGCAGAACGAGCCACATCGTCCATCTGTAAACTTAGGTTGCTGAAAGGAACGCCAGGGGGGCGGTTCGCGTCGTGTTTAGTAAAGAAAACCTAGAGATCATCGAAGAAGATAATAGTCGACCACGCGTAAATGAGGCCTAATACCTCATATAGTACTGCGGTTGCGTAGTTGCACTCACGGAGTTGACATATGTAACCCTCTTTATAATCATTGGTTGAGTAAGTTAGGGTCTTACTTCTAAAAATAGATATCAATAGAGCCAAAGGAAGAGGGTTACCATTCGTCGGGGTGAGATGGAAAAAAAACGAGCGTAGTGTATGTCAGGGGGAAGTATGATTCGGTTTATGATACATCGATCGTACCTTATACTAACCTCGACGTAAACGTCGACGACGAGGACCATATGGTAGAACCTATTGTCCAAAGGTTCTCCCGTGCTTGGGATCGCAGCAGCATAGTACCTGATGGATTTAACGAACAAGAAAGGGAGGGGGGGAAGTTAGCAAATGAGAAGCAAAACAAAAACGATTAACCAGGATTCGAATTACGACCGATGACGATATGATAATGACATACCCCCAAGAAAAACGACATTGCACCATTGCACGCATGCCTAATTTAGGTCCAAAGACTGCGCTAAAGATTGAAAAGGAAGTTTTCGAAAAGATAAGGGAGGTCGGAAACGTTCTTTTTAGAATATAGCTTTTTTCGAGACGCACAAGTAAGCCGGAATGACGCATGTTCTAGAAGACAAGAAAGATGAATATAAGGACCAATGATCATATAGGGCGGCCTTGGGTGATAGAAAGTAGATAAGTGCTGACACTTGGATGATGAGGTCGATTAAAAGACGACGTGAAAGATCGGTCGTAAGACCGTCATCAATGCATCGTCATTACCGGTACGATGCAACCCTCACAGAAAGCTTCAGGATTTACGCACATGACATCCACAACAAATATCACAAGTAGGCTATCCCTAATACCCAGAGCAAAGAACGCAGGTCCACTAGATCCGGTTCCGAATGCCAGAATGTTGAAATTGACTGAGAACCAGATAAAGAACATCTGATGGATACGTCTGTCGATCCTTTTCTCGGTGGGAATAGGGCTAATTCTGTAAAGTCCAGGGTAGAGGGTTAAAAAAAGGATTTTGAATGAGAATCGAGGAATGACAACAAGGGAATTACTACTATGTAGTGTGAAAGGGGTTCTATTACTTACCCATGGGTTTCGATTCCCCATCGTAGAAGGAACTGAGTCACTTTTCGGAACATACCCAACTGCTTCTCGTCCTCGATGTCCGTCATCGTCGTTGACTTTTCTCCTGCCAGGGTCGTGGGCATGCCAGTAGGCTCTGAGCGTTTTTCTTCGTCTGCCATGGCGGTTGAGAGTAAAAACGTTAAAAATAGAAAGGGAAGAAATTGGTAAGACTCATATGGGTTCCATCCGAACAAAAAGATGGCGCGTTTCAAAGTTATCCCGACGGCCGAAATATTGAGAGATATTCGCGCTGGGGGATTGAGGGTGGCGTGAGATCGGTATACAAGTGATATTTGAGCAAATATATGATTATTAGAATAGGTTATATATCTGGAACATATATGACTGTGAATGAGGGGTGGTATGTCCGTGTGGGTGATAAAAGTACAAATGCACAAAGATACGAAAGGGAAGACTGAGAAGAAAAAGTGATAGAGCAAGGAAGCGAAGCGAGGTAAATGAAGAACACAAATCATGATAACGCGACAGCTTGCGAACTCTGCTCTCGTCAAAAATATCACATCATCGCTGTCGGAGCCGCTGTATTTGGTTTCGCCGTGATTGTCCCATACGAGTTGGGTTTGCCATCATCCGCATCCTAGCTACTAGGTCTCTGGCGAGAAACACAGTCTCATTCTCCTCTTCATATCGTGTCAAGCGGTCGTCTATGGGTTCGACAATGCAGATATCTGCAGGATGGAACGTCTTTGATTCGGAGAATCGAAAGATGGTGATAAATTCATGGCGGAATATTTTGACGTCAACAGTGGTCAACGCTGATACTGGAGTCGCACATGAAACTGGATGCAAGGAATTAGAAAGATATAAAAAAAAAGTGTGTATATGTACCTTGTACAAGATGTACTTCATCATTAATTCGAGCGAATGCGAAGTTGCCATTGCTCGTATGAGAGTTTGTAGGTCCTATATTGCATTTTGACAAAGGGTCTATTGGTGAGGAGGTGGTGCATGCGGCCATGTGGATGGGTTGATGACTAGGTTTGACTGTAAGTTTATCTCTTTAAAAGGATGGAATGACATCGCGTCATTACTATTAGTACTCCAACGACATGACCGGACCACGAGGAGAAGGCACAATTCAACGTCGATTCAGGGTATAATCTTCCAGAACCTGTTGGATGGACCCCTGTCATCCCGGATTGACAGATATTCAAAAGAGAGTGTAGGCCTAGGCCCCAGTGGTCGCTCGAAAAAGCGGTATTACTATAGCGGTACCGTTGAACTTTCCATATTGAAATTGCTATAACTCTCGGGGTCCTCCTTTCCTCTTCCTCAGACCTCTTCCAAAGTCCCAGCCTCTAGGTCTTCTTTCTCCATTGTTAGTTTATCCTACATAGTTAGCTTTACTAATTACTATTCACATGGGCTATGCTCGTGAACTATTCTTATCGTGCCCGCGACAAACCAGGTTCAGCCACAGATATCTTTAGTACCATCGAATTCTAGATTCATCCCACTCCACTCAATGCGGGGGATCACGACGAGGCACCTAAAATCCCACAATCAAGGACAACAAAGCTGTTTCCGCCTTTCAACCCTGTTATAGTGATAGGTGTCTTGCTGTCACCACTTCGCAATGCAAACTATTCATCCGACTGGAGGCCGACCGTCGTAAATTTACCAAATGAAGGGCAGTGACTCGACTTAAAAAATCATGATCTTCAGACGAATTCGATCTGTGGGTTGATGGCCCCAAGAATGCGTCATATTCTGGATGTTCAATATTATCATGATGATAAGGTTCCATGGGTCCATCTTAAGGCCGAAAGCTGTACAACTTCAATGTCGAAAGGAGAAACGGAATTTTTTCAAAGTATGTTGCCCTCGTAATTGGGTTTCAAATTTCAGTGCCAACGGTTTCTCTTTCAGCCAATGTTCAGGCATGCCGCGATAGTACCCCCTGATGTCAAACCTAGGGTTGAGTGACATATTGATCCTCTTTCCTCACTTTCTCTCAAGACTCGGAACTCGGTCTTCAAATGTCCATATAATGCATATAATGTGCACATGACCCCCTTTGAACTTTGAATACTTACCGTTGGATGCTCCGGTGTCTTGCCTCAGACGTCGACGGAGCATCGGACAAATGAACTACATATACATTCAGGACAAATGGAAGTCAAGAGCTATTTTTTGACATAAAACTAGGTTGGTCATTTCTAATCTTCCGATATATCGGATTTGACCCAATTTCAGCCTAGCACCTTGCAGCAAGGCTCATGTCTTCTATATTAAGCAAGCAAAACGAGGTCGAGGCGTAGTAATCGCGCAGCCACATCCCGCCAAGTATCCATTTTGAAAAAATAAAATAAAAAATACATGGGGTTAGTTTGGAATATTTTCATAGGCCTTATCTCTAATTATAAGGTTTTTATCAACGCTTCTTTCCTTTTCACTTCTCCCTTCCTCTCTTCACTTTCAACACTTTGAGGATATTTCCGGGCCCCGGGTTGCACAGTTATCAATAATTCCTAGTCTTCCTTGGCTCCTCTGGGACCCCAAATTTCTCTGGTCTTCTGGTCCCCACCGCACTGCCTGGAGGTAACCAGGTGTCCAACTACGAGTAGGTGTGCAATGTGCATGCCCTCATAAACGTGATCATGATCATTAATGATCACATACGATCATATCGATTCTTTCTTGCATCGCCGTTCCCGGAAGTCTCGGAAAATCTTTCTTTGCCAAGTTATATAGTCAAGGATAGTCGGATTTTACTTCTTAACAAATCCTTGGCACACCTTAGCCTTCCTTACCTGGTGGCGGGACGAGAGATAACTAAAAACTTGGGTTATACCGCATTGGGTATCTATCCACAGTTCTAAGCCGTGAAACGCACTGATACATGTTTCGCGCCTAGATCTCAAGTGGGCGCGCACAGGGTTTGTGGGGCCACTTCCAGCATCCTCATGGCAAATTGGTAGTCGACCCGGGTATCTCACCGATAAGGTATCTCGTCGATAAGGTATCTTCACCTCGATCCATGGCCTTGAGGGTTGCATGAATGATTCTTACTAAGTACAATGAGTCAATTTTACACGTCAGAAGAGAATTAATTAATCAGAGCGCTTTTCAAACTTAAAGCTAAACGGAAATGAAATGCAAAAACCGATACGAACACGATGCTTGTATCGTCTAACCTCCTTGAGGCACGTTTGTTGTTCCGCTGATAGCGAATACCATTTATCATCTCAGCATGTTGCGCGTGCACGCATCTATGCACTGCCTTAGATCAGATAGTCTTGTGTATATATACCATACTTATCATGCGTATCAAAAACTGGCATGTACAAAACATTAACATTCAAATTTTCTTCGACTTATAAACAAAAGCAAGATTTCACTGGTCAAAAAAGATTGAAGCGTATCCTATAAGTCCCCAGTTCTAAGGTATCAAGTTATGAGAAAACCCAAGAGGTGTGACATCCGTCAACCCCCTTGCCCATGGAGCTACTAGTTGGTCTTGCAACCAACTCATCTGTTTCTGCAGGTCATCCAATATTATGTGCTGCGTTGGTCCCGGATTCCGTTCTAGTGCCATCATGTGGTGTCTTACTTGTTCCATTCGTTCCACTATAGACTCTTGGCGGGCTGTTAGAGGCGCCTGGGGTAGAGGGCGGAAAAATGGCCTGAATAACGGTCTCGGTCCAATCGGAGTTGCTTTCATAGCTGGGGGGATATTCTGAGGCAATCCTTGTTCCATGTCTGTAGAGGTGGAGTATTCCGAGGAGGTGGGAGAGGTAGAATATATTTCTGGAACCGTCGGACGGACCATCAGGTCTCGGTGGAAAGTCCATCTCTTGTGTTCTGTTGATGGGCGGTGGTAACGTCGAAGAAGTACAATCACGAGTAAAACGAGAAAACCGAGCAAGGCTAGTCCGCCAAGAGTCCCACCTACAATAGCACCAATGTTTTTATTGCGTTGAGCCCCAGATCTGTGAAATACAGAAATTGTTTGAGTGGCCCGTGCAGATACTTGATATGAGATGCTCACGCAGTTGGTGTCGGAGTGACTGACGTAATTGCGCTGTGTTTGTTAAGGAGTTGGCACACGATGATAAGTGATCAAACAATGATGGAGCTTAAAAGGAACTGCGTACGAAGGTACTAGTTGGGATGTTGACGTAGGAGGTACGCTGTTTAACAATCAAGATGTTAGTTAGTGTCTGGACGAGCATGGCAACATGATAGATACACTAACGATATGGTTGGATGCAGAGGGAACACGAGGGCATTTACTTGGTTACTTCTGCCTAGGGGAGTAGCGTCTGGACTAAATTGATAAAATTCAGAAGATCATACAGAGGAAAAAACGCCGGGACCAACTCACCCACTGACGGCGACGAGTACATAAGGCCTATCTTCAACATTAAAATGCGACCCAGAGACAATATGACTCTTGCGCTTTCACTCACCCTGGTGCAGGGAATACTACTTGCACAGAATTAAATTGAGTTGACGGCGAAGCCTGTATATTTGCAAGAGCAAGGCCGAGATCCTGATTCCCTGGTCCCACAAACCGAAGGTCAAAGATCAGTGCGCCACTACCATCACTAGGCTCCCTTGTCCAGAGCACTAGCGATGATTGTCCAACAATCGTCTGAGGTTGAATCATAATAGCCAGAGCGGCGACATTGGATAAAAGGAAAGAGAGTTTGAGAAATCTACAAAACAAGCAAGTGGGGGGTTAACGTATCAATTTTTATGGATCAATTTTATAACTCACATCAATGGAAGTAGCATTGATTAATAAAAATTGCTCCTGCACCAGGCGGGAGACAGCTTCAATATTATCCGTGAACCGACGAGCGCGCCAGGCGTCGAAGGTGAGGCCTTGAAAAGGAGGAGAGTGATAGGATGAAAGAAGCACCGCCACTAATGGCGTAAGAGCCCTTTGCCTATGTTTGCGTCACCAAATGCGTCACGGTTGTGAGGGTGATGATTCATGAAACGCTAATCTGCACCGCTCAGAACGGTGCTATTTTATTCAGGAAACTCTGGAATTCATGTATACTATTATTACTATAGATACACACGCATTTCCTGGGTCCATAATAAATATAATGCTCTACAGGTTCTATAGCGTTTTGGCAGAGCCGGTTTCTTATCTAGAGGCTCACCACCCAGGGTTCGCCGTGCGGGACCGATAGGACCGCTGGGATCGGGTGTAATAGGTGAAATTATTGACAGGTAGATATTATAAAGCCTTACCAGCAGCTCAGCTGTTGACTCCAGCTCGTGTAATTTTATTTTTCTCCACGCTGACTATAACTCCATCTAGAATGTGCTTTCCGAGCATTTGTTTCTTCCTCACTGGCGTGGCAATGGTCCCAATTTTTTTTACCAAATGTTTGTACTAGACTTCCTCGATGAAGTCGAGCTTGGTAACAATTCTTTTCATTTGGTGGGATCTGGCCAATATATCCAGTTAATATTCACTCAACAACGACATAATTTATTCATATACAAGACAAGCGGCACGAGCCTTTTTGAGGCGCGAGGACCTCCGGGCCGAAAGTACCGTAGAATGCGTCATGATGCTGCGCCTCCAATCTGAGCACAGCGACGGAGGACAGGAACTATATTACTACAGTGACCGGGGAGGTGTAATCATTCAAATGCATTTTGATAAAAAAAAAGTTCTAGGAAAAGATCTATGTAGCATATGTAGAGCAAGCAAAAACACAAGCAAGACTTTCGTTTCGACAGATCTAGCTATAACTAAAAAATATTCTAACTTCCAGAGGTTTACTACATATCCTCGTTCACCACTTGTACAACGTTCATATGGACTTCGCTTTCATCTTGAACTTTTTGGTCTTGTCTGATAGCCTCTGAAGCACTTCTCATAGCAGCTTCGCTTATCATGGAGATTTTTGGATGGGGTGGGTGGTAATTCGCCGCTTGGAATTCAACTTGTTCTTGCAAGATATCTCCGCCTGATGCAGCAGCGACGAACCCAAGGAAAGGCGGTGATGGGTTCAATGGTCGTGTACAGAACTCCGGGTGCGCTTGGAAACCAAGGAAGAACGGATGATCTAAGTACCAGGAAGATGTTTGTAAGATTTTTTCGTTTCCTTTGTTGGCTATTGGACCAGTATGAAGCGCAATCGACTCACTTTCAAGCTCGCATATTTGCATTCGTTCTCCTTTTTCATCCTTACCTACGAAATGGAACCCCTCAACGCTTAGTTCATTCACTAGAGCAGGGTTCACTTCGTATCGATGACGATGACGCTCCCAGATTGTGGGTGCCCCAGCGTACAGTTTTCGTGCAAGTGACGTCTTTTCTGTTCCCGCTTCGAAGACTGTCGGGCGAAGCCCAAGACGCATCGTTCCCCCCATATGTGTCTTGGAAATTTCAGGCATGAACACTATAACAGGCTTCTCGACATCTGGAATGAATTCCTCAGAGGTCGCATCTGTAACACAAACCCAGAATATGCGTAAAATGAATTAATAGTTGTGGTAGCAAGGAAATGACGAACTTTTCATCCCGAGTTTGTGACGAGCCCACTCGACGACCGCAAGTTGGAAACCAAGGCAAATACCTAAGAAAGGTATCTTTTTTTCACGGGCGTAGGTGATAGCAAGCATCATTCCCTCCGTCCCTCTCTGGCCAAAGCCACCAGGTACAAGGACACCACTGACAACATAGCCATTAATCGACGGGTCACTGCAATTAAATCGACTAAGAAGGCTTACTCAGCACTAACAAGTGCTTTCCAAGCATCGTGATAACGAGCTGGGCTTGACTGCTGTACTTCGGGCTCGAGATCTGATGATTCGACCCACTAGCGTATCGAAATGAGTATAGTTCTCTGCAGAAAATAAATAAATAACAAATTTACAAGGACGACCAACTTCCGCTGGATGCGGAAGGCTGAATGCTCCAAAGCTTTTGAAACGGACATATACGAATCTTTAAGATCCGTGTATTTCCCAACAAGAGCAATTTTGACTTCATTGTGCCTCTTTTCGCTATAAGATTGATGGAAAACAGAGATGTTAGTGAGGTATCGCGAAAAGAAACAGTCAGAAGGATCACCCATTAGTAAGGTCTTTCCATCGCCTCTCGAGTATTTGACCCTTCTCTATCATCGCCTTCGTCAGGTGCAGCTGGTCCAATTTGAGGCGTTTGGTAAGGTATTCCACAATTCCTTGAGATCTGAGAAGCAAAGGAACGTGGTATACAGATGATAGATCATGGACCCCGAAGACTTGTTCCGAGCTAACGTGACAGAACATTGAAATCTTGTCCTTTGTCGCTGAATTAAGCGGCTGAGGAACCAGAAGACGACACGCGATCTGATAAAGGTTATATTTAAGACGATAATTAGATTACTAAAATATTATAGCGCACTAGATCAGGGAGCAGACCAAGACCTCTGAGAGAATGCACAGTCGTCTGGGTTGGTTTCGTCTTTTGCTCTCCATGCATATCGGGAACGAGAGAGACATGAATAAGTGCAAAGTTATCATGTCCGACTCGAAATTGGAACTGGCGCATGGCTTCGACGAAAGGCGCGGACTCGATGTCACCTACGGTGCCTCCGAGCTACAGAGGGCGGCGTAAAGAGCGTTCTCATCTAGAGATATGTATATACCTCGACGATGCAGATGTCTGGCGTTTCGCCACTCCCATCTACTGGGACTTTGGAGACGCGTTCGATCCAATCTTGGATCGCATTTGTAACATGGGGAACGATCTATTGGAGTTTTTCATGTCAAATAGCTAACAGGATAATGAATAGAAGCAAAAAAAACAAGCATACCTGAACTGTCCTTCCAAGATATTCCCCTCTTCTCTGGAGAAGGACTGATGTTTTAGATAAAAATTAACCGCGAAAATGAAAAAAAAGAAACGAACCTCTTTCTCTATCACTTCCCGATATATTTTTCCTGTTGTGATGTTGTTATCTCGGGACAGCGTAACATTGAGATAGCGCTCATAGTTTCCCAAATCCAAATCGACCTCTCCACCATCGTTAAGTACATAGACTTCTCCTTGATTCCTCGATTTTCAAGAACGATTGCATAATTGGGTGATTGGTCAAAACAATCTTACCGTGTTCTGTAGGCCTCATCGTTCCAGCATCGATGTTCATATATGGGTCCACTTTAATTGCCGTGACTGTATGTCCAGCTGTCTTCAAGAGTAAGCCCGTCGATGAAGCTTGAAAAGTTTCAGACAATATTAAGTCTTTTGGCAATGAAAATGAAGAATGAAGCATACCAATGACACCCTTCCCGATGCCACTAACTACACCTCCCGATACAAGTATGAATTTAGTCATGATACTTATAGTGGACGCGTCCGCTTCCTTGGCGTCCCGAAATTTTGCCAGCGTATAGGCAAGCAAGGACAAAGCCGGGCATAGCCACAGATCTGTAACCGGTGTATGTATTATGTAACTCTTCTGAGAACTTCACATAACTGACTTTGAAGAATGTCGATGCAGTGATCTGCGTCTCTCATACAGGGTGTGTGTCCTTACCAATTAGAATCCATATTTTTGTTGATATACACGATTTACTGTAGCCGGGAAAACACAGTCCTTAGAGGCCAACTTTTCGAGCGTTCCGAAGACAATCCAAATACCCTTGAAGTTCGTCGGAATTTGTACGTTATTCCAAATGCGCTTGTTGCAGAGCAGTTCAAGCCATGCGTGCAGCCGTCAACCGATACCAGTAAGGGACTAAAAATTCTTCAATTGACAACTGCTTTAACATCTTGCAGTCACAATTGTCGTCTTGTTGTGGTTGACTTATTGAAAAGGTATAGACCTCTTGGTAGCCACTGCACCAAAAAATTGTGCCCGCTTCCCTAACGTTCATTTTGTTGTTGGTACGTTCTCTTTCTATCATTTATTAATAGTTGTTGTCACTCCTTGATAACAGGCGGCGATGGCCCTAAACTCATCGACCTTCTGCAAATGCGAGAGAAACATTTACTACAAGACCGTATTGAACTACTCGGCCCTATTCGCCATAAAGACGTTATTTCCGTGCGTTTGATTTCTAATTTTCTTCCAAAACTTACATATTTTCTAGGTACTCTCTCGAGGGTCGATTTTCATGAACACATCACTCACGGAAGCTTTTGGAATTGCGATCCTGGAAGCAGCATGTGCCGGACTATATGTCGTTTCCACCAGAGTCGGAGGCGTTCCCGAGATTCTGCCTGAAGACATGATCAGCTTTGCCGAACCTGACGAAGAGGGTAATTCTATATTATGTTATACTATCTTCTTGAACTTATTGAACAATGACAGATGTTATTCGGGCAATATCAGAGGCTCTTGACATCGTAGAGAGGGGGAAACACGACCCTTTTCAAGCTCACGAACGCATCAAGACGTTTTACAACTGGGAAGAAGTAACCTCACGAACGGAAAAGTCTATGACGCAGTGTTAAAGTCGAGACAAATGGACCTTATGGAGCGGATTCAACGGTGCGAGTTGATTTATTTTCGCCTTTCGATGTTATCTTTATCAGTATTTCTAGGACGATGGATCTAGGACCATTCGCTGGTCCCATCTATACAACCATCCTCCTCGTAGATTGCTTATTCTTCCTGTTCCTCGAATGGTGGATGCCTAGGGAAGATCTGCATTTTGTCCATCACCACTGGAACCAAGCTGTGTTTGCGGAGGTTTGACCTTTTTCTCATCGTTCGTCGTTATATTCTTACTTTTGCCGTAGCTTGTGGAAAATGAGAAACTGATTAAGGAGAAACCTGTGGGGACGGGGTTGGTGCCGGAGCAAACGTAGGGGTCAAATCGTTTTGCAGGTCTGTTATCTCATACTATGAACTTCCAAAGGAATAGAACTGATGTTCAATGGGTGGAATAAAGATTAACACGATACGTGTGGCTTGTCGATCATATTCCTGCCTCAGGCGTCTCTGTCAGCTTCCAGGAAGACATTGATATTGACCTCTTAACCTGTTGAACATGCTTCTTTAGCTCCATTGCCTCTCGTGCAATGCCCAGGTTTTGAAAAGAAGTTGCTCGCAATCGTGGTGATGACCCCTTAGGCCCCTGAGCCGCACTGGCATAAAGATAGAAACAATATGTTCCCTTGATATTATTTGTAATTATGCAGGGACATTACGATCTGAAGACATAGTGGAAGAATAAAAAATCATTTCTTTGAGATACATATCATTTATAAACCATCACAAGGATCTCTAGCAAGATACACCTCTATGCGTTTTTCAAGTTGCTGCAAAGAACTCTCATCCATCTCCTCTATATATGCTCCCCTCCTGGCGATATCAGTGCACAAAATTTTCACTCCAACTAATGGTGTCACTTCTACACGAGTGGACAATGCACGTCCAAATTCTCCGGATCCATCCAAGCTTCGATCGCCGATAGATATGAGTTGGAGCATTGGGCACAAGCGATCATGCTTTCGC
The DNA here is from genome assembly GCA_015039465.1 of Phlegmacium glaucopus. NCBI lineage: Eukaryota > Fungi > Basidiomycota > Agaricomycetes > Agaricales > Cortinariaceae > Phlegmacium > Phlegmacium glaucopus. The sequence continues at coordinate 567,711 of MU130497.1, read as the reverse complement.
GGATTGTAGTAGCTGAAACGGTGTATAAAATGCGGTGTCAACAGATTATTTCCGAGTTTGGGTTCTCCATCCCTTTGTCTCAATAGTAGATCAACCAAGGAGTCTCCAGCGAGTTCGAGGCAAGATATTAGTTCTTCTGCGTTGGATCCCCATGTTAATGATATGGAGGGAAACGAGAATACAGGATGATTGAGTTATGAAAGTGGTGAAAGCCTCCGCGTCCCATTCATCCTCACATTCAAGGACAAGCTTTTTAAGGCAAGGTGCCGATATTTTCTTCAGAAGAGAGTGGATAGCTCCTGTAGTTTTGAAATCGGCAGTGTCTCCTTCGTAGTTGGAGAGCTTCAAGTACTTCAATGAGTTACAAGTCACTGTCTTCACATGGCCTGAAACAGTGGGACCCGTGATGCTGTTGAATGTGCATACTTCCAACTTTCCAGCTCTGGTGAGGAACCGCAAAGTATCAATCGTGGAGAGTTTATGATCCACTCGAAGAGTCGTCAGCCTATCGTAAGCAGAGGGGGGAAGGTCCTATAAATTGACAGTAAAGATGGATAGGCAGCGGCACCAATCACGGCCCTATCGTGGTTGTCAAGCAAAAAAAGTTCTCGGAACTTTTTACCATATTGTACGAGATTCAACAACAGAGTGGATAGAACCTCAATCTCAGCGTCTTGTTCCACATCCATAAGAATGAGGCTTTCCAAAATAGTGGCAGATCCACCGCGCGGAATACGAGAGAACTCTTCTCTCAGATGAGTAACAAGGGGGGAGAATATCCGGAAAGCCTTCCACCTGCTTATATGACTAATCAAAAGATTGAGGTAAGGCCTCAAGGGTTCGATACAGTCTGGGCAGATATCAGGTCCGATTAGTCCATTCCAGGGTGGAGTAGCCAGACGCCATACAGGGAAAGCAATGGCCCTCCAGGAGATTGTTACGCAGAGGGGATACGTCGTATTTACCTGAAGGCACCGAGTCAAGAAACCGAGCGGCGGGTAGAGATCGCCCGTGAGTTTGTCCCGCCTGATATTAATATCTATGAATCCACCTTCGATATCGATATGGAGGGGGCAATAGTCATAGTGACCTGCGTTCGGAAATCTGAGAGGTATGTTGTCGACCCTCCATGCCGGGCTGACCTCATAGTTGAATGTGAATTTCCGTTCGGTAAACTGGGCCATGAGTTCTAAATTGATATTCAGTGGACGACGGGATGGTAGTTCTAGTATGAATACCTGTAAAAGTATCTTGGGGGGTATGCCACAAGTGGCGTATGCATGGCGCATTTTATACTCGAATACCGGATGGCCTTTTTTTTGAGTTTTTCTTAAAAAAAGAAATTCAAGGCCGCTTTTTTTGTTCGAGGCCTCAACAACAATTGCATCTTCATTAAGAATGCTGGCCGCTAATTGTCCAGCCAGAGGCCCAGCGCACTTCATTTGGCCCCGGTTCTTCGTCCTGTATAGGTTCTGAATTTGTTCCACATCCATAAGTACGAGACTTGCCAAGGAAGGAGAGCCACCGTGTGGAATACGAGAAGACTCTTCTCTCAGATGAGTAACAAGGGGGGGGAATATCCGGAAAGCCTTCAGCTGCGTATATGATTAATCAAAAGATCGAGGGTTCGACACAATCTGGGCAGATATCAGAGGCCCGAAAGTTGGTCCATTCCAGGGTGAGCAGCCTGAAAGCAACAGGCCTTCCATGAGATAATTACGCATGGCGAATAACTGGATTGCCTTTTTAGGTTATGGTCACATTTTTTTTTTGAAAAATTCCAGTTCAAGCCTCTGCTCGTGGCTTCAACAACAATGGCATATGTATTAAGAGCGCTGGCTGCTAAAGCCTGTCCAGCCAGAGCAGTTCGTTCTGCTCCGGTTCTTCGTCGCTCGTTTGTCGTCTGCACTTCAAGAACACGTCGTAAGCAAATAAAATAAAATCTATACTATATTGACGAAGACTTACCTGCTCCTAGTTCAACCTCGTCTAGCATTGCTAGTACGGCATGCATCCACGGCAACGCAACCCATAGAAAACGAGGAGAGTCTGGAAAGCGACCAAGGCCTTGATCCCACCTCATTCGAGACTCTTCAAGGTGTCGTACACCCAAACACTCTAAAAGCTATCAAGCACACACATATGTCGCCCGTCCAAGCACGCATTTTTTCCTCTCCTCCCTGACCTCGCCTTTCCATACGACCCCTCCACTCTCCGTACAAAAGACAAGCCTCGGGATTTACTTGTCAAAGCCAAAACAGGAACCGGTAAAACTATGGGCTTCCTCATTCCCGCTATCGAGGCTCGATTAAAAGCCATCGACGAACATGTCGAAAGTTCATGAACGGATAGCGGCATCACTGTTACTCCCCAGTTCAAGGCTAAAGCTATAAACCACTATGCTACTGAACGTGTTGGCACACTTATCGTCAGTCCTACAAGAGAGCTTGCAACCCAAATCGCAGTTGAGGCTACCAATTTGACAGCAAAGCATGTCGGGTTTCAAGCCCGCGTTCTTCTTGGAGGTGAAAGCAGAGCTAGGCAAATCAGGGACTGGCAAGGTCGTAAAGATATCGTTGTCTGTACTCCGGGTCATGTATTGGATCTTCTCGAATTGCTGCTATGAAACATACACAAGTGGTTAGTCTTTTTTTCCCCGCTCTTCTTCTTTCGCTGGACACCTAAAATTAAAATCTTTCTAAATTAGCTTATTCTTGATGAAGCGGACACTCTACTTCACATGGGTTTCAGAGACGACATCGAAAGCATCAAGTCATACCTGCCCAACTCTCCCGAACGTCAAACATTCCTGTTCTCTGCCACTGTCTCTCCAGCTATTCGCCAGGTGCCCCGAGTCCTTTGCCCATGTTTGCGTCACTTAAATGCGTCACGGTTGTGATGGTGATGAAACGCTAATCGCTCAGAACGGTGCTATTTTATTCAGGAAATTTTGAAATTCATGTATACTATAGATACACACGCATTTCCTGGGTCCATAATAAATATAATGCTCTACAGTTTCTGTAGCGTTTTGGCTATAGTAGAGAGCCGGCTTCTTATCTTGAGGCTCATTACTCAGGGTTCGTAGACGGGACCAATAGGACCGCTGGGATCGGGTGTTTTGCTAATTATCGAAATATTGGATTCCTTGTATCTCTTAGTCTAGAGCATTTGTATCCAATAGTCTAATGCAGGTTCTTTCCGAATCACAAGGTTACGATATGCTAGAACGTACAATCCAATCTGAATAACTTACTAACTATTGTGGGAGCGGTAGCGACGAGAGGAAACCTAAAGCCAAAAAGTTTCTAACCTATTGCGATTCCTTAGATTCCGACGTTCGTCGACCGGGGTTGAACGGAGGAGTGACTACGGAAAACCAAAGGTAGACACAAGACTAAGGCGCTCGTAGTCATGACGGAGATTGCCCAGGAGACAAATGTCAAGCCTTAGGAAGGTGACGCGCTGGTTGTGCATGTGTACGGGGGTTGAGAGGAATCATGTCAAGGTGTATTTGGCCTAAATAATCGAGGCAGCGCCAATATTCTAGAAATGCGTGGGATCGCCATCGTCCGAATTTCTTGACCATGTCAGGGGGGACGCCAGATACGAGATAAAAAGTAGTTCCACCGATTCGAAAGCAATGGCCGGTTATACGGGGGAAATCTTTACCAGTGTCAATTAATATTTGGTTGACGCGGCGAATAAATTGTGGCCTAGTAAGAGTCACAATGTTATTATGGACATCGCGGTACGCGGCAATGGGATGGGAAGTGTGAAGCTTGTTCTTCATGAAATGTTTGTGTATAGCGTGGATGGGGTCCAGGGGTGCTTCTTGTCGAGGGATCCAGACGTCATCGCCACGCACCTTTTTGTGTTTTTGACCAAGGTAAATGAAGATTACATGATCCATTTAATGCGGTAGACTCGGAAATGTGGGCGAAGGTCGCATGACGGTGAGGGTTGAATTTCTTAAGATCTCTGGTGGGGGGTAGAATTTCACTGATACGCAATTGACAGAAAAAAGAGAGGCAACATATGGCGCGGATGCAGTTATCAAGTCCGGACGATCTACTTAAACGATCGCTCAGTGCTTCCAGCATTGGAATGGTAACAGGAGATCTTTTGGCATAAAATGAGGATGGGGGTCGTAGTCCCTCCACACCTTTAAGGATGAGTCGCAGGCGTTCCCCAGCAAGCCACGGTAAGCATCTCCTCTCGTGTTCCTTCTTGATGGCAGAAATTTTAGCGCTCACTGTCTTCCCAGCGAGACGACCCGCGTATGAAGAGGCCCAGGCTATCAGGAGATCTTCCCTCGCAGGCAAAGCATGATCATTCCGTATGCCAAGGCCCTCGCAAAAAGTAAGAAATTCGCGCACACGACTGGCGTCCTTCGCCAGGGTTGATTTACTCACGGCCGCTCCCTGTACTTGGTTGATTCTCTCCATAAGGTCGGGGGGTAAGACGAAATTGGAAGGGGCCACAATCGTAGTTGGAATAGGGGGCTGGGGAGGATATGGTTGGGGCCGGAATCGGTGATATTTAACATGCGACCCATGAACCTTTGCTAATTGGTATAGCTCATGGGATCGTGTGGAAAATTGGTTTTGACGGAAAGGAGGCATGGATATGGGTAGATACGAAGTGGTAGGAGGCAAAAAAGTGGTAGGTTAGTCATCCATGGAATACAAACTTTTTACAACGAAGCTATCAGGCTTGATCATTATGATTGAAGGTCACGGTGCTCTACAGGCTTATGTACAAATGGCAATAAGTGATAAGGTAGTCTAGGAGGGAATGGATAGAGAACTCTTTTGCTAGGGAACTCGCCTCTAGATGGGCCATCAGCGAGGTTGTCGAGAGTGGGAATCCATTGGGATGAAATCCATATATTTTGGGCTTCGATGAGTTTAACGATTTCACGTAGAATAGCGTTCTGCTGAGTTCCACGAGACCGTCCAGCTTTCATGGCGCCAACAACACCCTGATTATCGGAGTGTATGATGATGTGGCAGTTTGAAAAACCCCCTGAAACAAGCGTAAGGACTGCAAGTTCAACCGCTACCATCTCGGCCCAGCCAATATCCCGACCGTCAGACTTCCAGCCCGGTTTGAACTGCCAAGCGATGTTGAAATATGACTCCCGCCACTACCTTAGATTATGTAATTTTATTTAATACTCCGCAGTAAACAACAATAAGACTTGACTTCGAATTCGTAGCTCGTCGCTCGTTCGCCGTCGCGCTGCCTCGTCACGGTATATATTCCAACAGGTTATGGGCCCCGCTTGCGACTGATCTCTTCAAGTCCACGTATCCGCATTTTTCGAGCCTTTTACGTGCATTTTTGTGTTTTTCCGGCCTTCTCTGTGTCTTTTTCGTGCCGTTTTTCGCATTTTCTGTCAACAAATTGTGTTGAGAACTATCTCCACATCCTTATATACTTGTCTAGTACCCTACCTTGGCAACATGGATCGCGCTGTTATGTTCTCCCTTCCCAAACTCACTGGCAACAACTGGTTTGAATGGAAAAAGGAGGTTGAGACTTACCTCATGCTGATCGGTTGTGGGGGGCACCTGGCTAGTACCAAACCTCAGGGTGAGAAAGCTTTGGAATGGGAGGTCCAAGATCAGAAGGTATATGCCACAATCTGGTTCCTAGTCGATCCCAACCACCGCTCCCCGATCGTCACCACCAACTCTGGAAAGGAAGCCTGGGCTAAACTCGTCTCTGAATACCAGAAGGATAGTGCCACGAATCGAATCCGTCTCCGTCAACAATTTTATTCCATCTCTCACGACCCTTCCCTTCCCATATCCGAATTCACCAACAATGTATTGTCGATCGTACGAAAACTCGATGCCATCGGTCACAAACCTGATGATCTTGAGGTTAGCGACAAGATCCTCATTGGTCTAGATTCATCCTGGGCTCCAGTTCGTACTACTCTTATGCTTCAGCCGAAATCCCCGACCATCGACGAAATCACCTCAGCCCTCCAGCAATATGAGGCAAATGAATCGGCGGCGGAAATAGTGGTGAAGAAAGAGAATGGTGATTCAGCATTATATGCCAGAGGAAAAGGGGGTGAATCGAAGCGGAAAGGGAGGAATTGCAATTGTGATGAGGGTGAAGGTTTTGATTGGGGGAATTCGAAGAATCGCGAGGGGGTGTGCTATAGGTGTGGACGACCAAATCATCAAGCTCGATTCTGTGTCGCGAACATGCCAGAAGACGTCAAACGCAAAACACTCAACCGTTCTGACTCTGCCATTGTTGCTGTCATCGACTCAGATGATGACCCTATGCAAACTCTTTTCGCATTCACAACCACTTCCACTAACTCTGATGAATCAAACTCTATCCCTCCATCCTTATCTCACCCAGAACCAAACCCTACTTTGGTGGAACCAAAGATCAAGAAGAATCGCCGTCCTAGACGCCGCTCCAAGAAATGTGAGCATGATTCTTTTAGTTTCTAATTTATTATTTTTTTCGCAATCCTTTCTCATTCCCTACCTCTCACATTCCTTTTATATATTAATTTACATCTACCACATTCATTACTTTTATTTTTCTTTGGTTACAACATGGGGGTGTCGGGATTCAGGGGGTGTGTTGAAATATGACTCCCGCCACTACCTTAGATTATGTAATTTTATTTAATACTCCGCAGTAAACAACAATAAGACTTGACTTCGAATTCGTAGCTCGTCGCTCGTTCGCCGTCGCGCTGCCTCGTCACGGTATATATTCCAACAAGCGAGCCATCTACCGTCGAGGACTAAACCTATACCCCAGCTAGTGGACGCATCTACGAACAACATATTGGACGCTGGTTCCGGGGGGCGGATGATCTTCATACCAACAAAGTCATGCTGGAGACCCTGTTTCCACCATGATATGTCATCGTAAGTGGACAAAGCAACTCTATGCTTGACTGCGGTCGATGCCCCGTCCTTGAAACCACCTCTAAACTTATACAGGGTGACCAATCGAGAGCGGCCCTCAGGCACAACCAGGCAAACATGGTTGAGGGTACCGATTAATTTTTCAGCATCCTTGGAGTTGTGCTGAGATCCCAGGAACCATTGCAAAAGTCGTTCCAAATATCTAGTCTTCTTCGTGGTAGGGAGTTGTACTGTCTTAGTAATGAGGTCCCACTGGAACCCAATGTACGTGAATGTAGATGAAAAATCAACGAACTTCGCGGGAGCCCAAGGCCATCCTAGAGATTCGGCAACGTCCCAGATGAGTTTAGAGGAATATGCAAAGTCGTATGATCCGTCAGGCCGTCGAAAAGATGGGTAGCGCAGGAAAATGAAATCATCAACCCATTTAATGACCGCGTCGACTCCGTACTTTAATAAAATCTCAACTAGGGCATCTGCTATCCTTCCGAATATACCTGGGGATGGGGAGGCACCGAAATTCAAAACGGGGTCAAGATGGACGAGTCCTTTCATTGAAATGGCCAGGAACCTGCGTGCCGATGGATGGACAGGGATGTTTCGGAATGCAGAGTCTACATCAAACACGGCGGCCTGGGAACCCTCAGGGGCATCGGCTACTAATAGGAAGCATTCGGAAAAGGAACCCCAAAGACATTGGAATTTCTTAGAGTCTATGATGGTATTAATGGAGGTTTCAGTGGGGTCGATAATGATTTTATGCGAGATATCACGAGGCAAGGTATTGAGATCAATGCAATGTTTATTCTGGGGATATGAATGATTAACGATCACGCGGCGTTTGCCACAAGGTTGAGTAACGACGGCAAGAGGGGCAGTACGGAAGTGTCCAATCAAAGCGAAAAGTTCATGTGGATCATACCCATGCGAGAGTCTTCCAATTGCGATTTCTTCAGCATATTTCGAAATAACGAATTCCTCATCTTCTGTGGAGGAATAGTGGTTGCGAGCGATGGACGTGCAAGAAAGTGAAAAGTGTTCCAATCCGCAGTAGAAACCCTCCCGGAGGCCCACTGGGATGTCATGATACGTGTCGAGGATGCCGGCTGCTCGAAGTTCTTTTTCCCAGACATCAGCGTTTAACTTTGTAACGATTGGAAAAATGGTGTTAATTGGAACACCGCGCGGATCCATGGTTGGGGTCACCACACAATGAGCAAGAGTGGCTGAAGGAGCATGATGGTCGTCGACAGCCGGCAGAAGCGACATTGAAAGAGATGCACACGATTCGGTTGCCAAGGGCACGGTCAACCCATTTTCTGTGTTCATTGGTGATGAGGCGTTTTGCGGGGCCATGATGCTCTCTGTGGGAATGTGCGTCGCCACAGAGGTAGCACTTGAAAGTGGTGCTTTGGGAATGGCCAAGAAAGGACTGGGTGGAGCCAGCGCGATGATGGTTGCTGAAACTACCTCCAGACGCTCCCCTACCCCGTCCTCTAGGGTGAGAGATTCCTCCACCTGTCGAATTGGGGAAACCCCGCGAACCAATGCTAGAGGTGATGTTGGACATGGACGGCTGCCGGAGTTGCTCCAGGATGGATGGAACAAGTACTTTCATCTTGTACTTATGAAACAGATGTTCATCAAAAATCAGGCCGAAGGAATCATCGCGTCTGCCAATCCATGAAGTGTATTGCTCAATGATATAGCCACGGTAGGACGGCCAATCCTGAGTATAATCAGGGCGGGAGGCGATGACGCTGAAAAAGTCACTGAACATGCCTGCACAGGCAAGCGCTCGTTCGCCGCCCGGTTCCACGTCCTCCCCAAAAATGAGATACTTCTTGAGACCACAAGTGAAATTTTCACGTATCTCCGTGAAATCGTCGGTGGATATGGTATAGTCCTTGGAAGCCGTCAACGTCTTCTGCTTCAGGCGTATCTCACCCCTCTCATTCATGCCAATCTCTGTATCAAATGCGTCTGAGGACCGGGTTGCGTTCGAACATGCTTTATGAGTGCACAATGTGAGGGGAATATAATTCTTGAAGCCGCTTCTCAATTCCTTAATAACAGCGATAGGTAACTTGCTTGTCGTATTTGTAATGGTACGCGAAAAGAATTTCTGAACCGGTTGCGAGGTCTCCGGGTTGGGGATGTATGGGGAAGCGGTTGAACCCAACGCAGACGCAATTGCAGCAAGGAGGTCCGGACTAATGGCAGGGTGAGAACCCAGGGGACGGGAAGATGCTGAATTATAAGGGGGATCCGGAACAACCTCACGATGGGAAAGCTGGTGGCGTGCGAGCTCACGCAAGTGTGAGGAAGTGATAGTGTTGGCTGGACTGGGCAGATGAGTGGTAGTCGACGCTTGTGGAGCGTCCTCAAGAGGAGCACCACCTGACTATATGCGCATCAGTGGATGAATTAAGAAAACAGCAAAAAGAATGCACGCCGCGCTGGTGATCTGGGAATAAAGAGGATATGCCATCTCCCGCAATGGGATGGGTCCGTAATTGGTCATGGAAATGTGACTATATGCATGTCATTACTAGGAAACACGCATATATGAAATAAATAAACAAACACTGGGAGTAAAGGAGCGTGCTCGCTGAGGGAATGGAGTATACGCAGGAGCATGCATGCTCTCGTTCTGAATGCGTTCAGAAGGCAGGCGCTGCGGGCCAGATGGGGTGGGTAATGCGACAGGATAATCCGCAGATGCCTGTAAATCTGCCTCTTGGCCCGCTGGCCTGAACCGTGCAGAATGCGGCGAGCGGACACTATATGTGATACCGCCAACAATATGAGCAGGGACGTATCCAGGCGTCTGAAATGCTTCAGATATGGGTAGCAAACCCTCTGCTGCTGCCCAAGCCGCATGGCTATCACGCGTACGATGTGATAAAGAACGGCTCCTGCCAGGAGACGGTAGATGAAGATCGGAACTGAGAGGCCGTTGCAGCAAAGGATTGGATTGGATGGGACTTGAGACAGGTGCAACATTGATAGCTGACCGGTGGAACGTGGTGGAGTTGTGGGGTTGGGTTGGAAAGACGCCTCAAAGCGATGAGTTGGAGATGTAGGTTGCTGTTCCCGAGGCCCATGGCCATGATGAGGCAAACGGTGGGCGTCACTCGTGGCAGATCGTTTCCGTCCCATGAAGGTGCTGCTGCCATGCTCCAGACTTGCCTGGGTTATGGCGATGCCCCGAAAGTCATCGACATTCCCAGGTGGGTCCGAAGGTGCGACAGCATGGTTGTGTAACGAAGGGCTTTCATTGTGCAATGATGGGAGTGCTTCATACATGTAACCAACAGCCTTCTTAGTACCAGGAGGTGGCGGGATGACGAGAGTCGGCTGAGTGGACTGTTGACTCGACTGGGCTCTAGAAGCCACGTGCGTCGACCTGCGTACCTCCAGCTGGGCGATGTTGGATGGTGCTTCAACGCGTCGCCTTGAACCCATCCTAGGTATCCTCTCCATCTCGGCTACATATGACACGGACAAAGGGCCAGAACCATGTCCACTGTCAGTGCCATCTACTTGTGGATCTGCAGGAACCGTGCGGTTGGACCTATCCCTCGGAGGTCTGGCATTCGAGGGCATGATATAGGAAAAAAGGCAAAGAAAGGAATGCAAAAAGGGATTGATGAAATGCGAGGTAACGTTGAAGGAAAGAGGGGGCCCAAGAAAATGCGAATGAAATGTAAAAAATGCGAAGAGAATGCGAAGAATGATGCGAAATGATGTCGATGTCGAAGATGTCGAATCGAAATGGAATGCGAACAAATTGAATGCGAAAAATTGAATGCGAAGAATGTGTACTAGAGGAAATAAAATTCATGAATTATTGCGATGAGGCGAATTAAATAAACTGCGTATGATGGTGGAGGAAAGAGAAGGGCAAGGGATCATGTGATCCCAACGCGTCCATATTTCATCTACGCAAAACATCGGTACATTACTTCTAATCCTCATTCATCTACCTCCACAAATAGGTGAAATTATTGACAGGTGATATTATAAAGCCTTACCAGCAAGCTCAGTTGACTCCAGCTCGTAATTTTACTTTTCTCCACGCTGACTATAACTCCATCTAGAATGTGCTTTCCAAGCATTTGTTCCTTCCTCACCGTTGTGGCAATGGTCCCAATTTTTTGTACCAAATGTTTGTACTAGACTTACTCGATGAAGTCGAGCTTGGTAACATTTCTTTTCATTTGGTAGGATCTGGCCAATATGTCCAGTTAATATTGACTTAATAACGACATAATTTATTCATATACAAGACGAGCGGCACGAGCCTTTAATAATTGATTTGTTCTGCCCATAGAGCGCGAGGACCTCTGGGCCGAAAGTACCGTAAAATGCATCATGATGCAGGTTCGTATCAGTGTCACTCAGTTGAACATTTGGCTGCCCGTCGAACTAAAGGTCGAGGGCGCCTCCAATCTGAGTGACGAAGTTACTACGGGAAGGCGCAATTCAAATGTATCGTTGTTTATTTTGATTTCTTTTAAAAAGTTCTAGCAAAAAATCTATGTAGCATATGTGGAGCAAGCAAAAACACAAGCAAGACTTCGTTTCGACAGATCCAGCTATAACTAAAAATAATATTCTAACCTTCAGAGATTACATATCCTTGTTCACCACCTGTACAACGTTCATATGGACTTCGCTTTCATCTTGAACTTTTTGGTCTTGCCTGACGCTTGCCTGACGGCCTCCGAAGCGCTTCTCATAGCAGCTTTGCTTATCATGGAAATTTTTGGATGGGGTGGGTGGTAATTCGCGACTTGGAATTTAATTTTTTCTGCAAGATATCTCCACCTGATGCAGCAGCGACGAACCCAAGGAACGGCGGTGATGGGTTCAATGGTCGTGTACAGAACTCCGGGTGCGTTTGGAAACCAAGGAAGAACGGATGATCTAAGTACCAGGAAGATGTTTGTAAGATTTTTTTGCTTCCTTTTTTGACAATTAGACCAGTATGAAGCGCGATCGACTCACTTTCAAGCTCGCATATTTGCATTCGTTCTCCTTTTTCATCCTTACCTACGAAATGGAACCCCTCAACGCTTAGTTCATTCACTAGAGCAGGGTTCACTTCGTATCGATGACGATGACGCTCCCAGATTGTGGGTGCCCCAGCATACAGCTTTCGCGCAAGTGACGATTTTTCTGTTCCCGCTTCAAAGACTGTCGGGCGAAGCCCAAGACGCATCGTTCCCCCCATATGTGTCTTGGAAATTTCAGGCGTGAACACTACAACAGGCTTCTCGACATCTGGAACGAGTTCCTCAGAGGTTGCATCTATAACATCAACCCAGAATATACGCAAAATGAATAAATAGTTGTGGAAGAAAGGAAACGACGAACTTTTCATCCCAAGTTTGTGACGAGCCCACTCAACGACCGCAGGTTGGAAACCAAGGCAAATACCTAAGAAAGGTATCTTTTTTTCACGAGCGTAGGTGATAGCAAGCATCATTCCCTCCGTCCCTCTCTGGCCAAAGCCACCAGGTACAAGAACACCACTGACAATATGACCACTTAATCGACAGGCTACTGCAATTAAATCGACTAAGAAAGCTTACTCCGCACTAACAAGTGCTTTTCAAGCATCGTGATAACGAACCGGGCTTGACTGCTGTACTTCGGGCTCGAGATCGGATGATTCGAGCCACTAACGTATCGAAATGAGTATTGTTTTATGCAGAAGAAAATAAATATCAAATTTACAAGAACGACCAACTTCCGCTGAATGCGGAAGGCTGAATGCTCCAAAGCTTTTGAAAAAGACATACGAATCTTTAAGATCCGTGTATTTCCCAACAAGGGCAATTTTGACTTCATTATGCCTCTCTTCGCTATAAGATTGATGGAAAACAGAGATGTTAGTGAGTTATCGCGAACAAAAGCAGCTAGAAGG
>MU130497.1:505470-527692 GCA_015039465.1 Phlegmacium glaucopus | reverse complement strand
ACAAGAAAAGCTGCGCTTGTGCTAACCCACATCAACAAAGTGATGAAAGGGTGATCCGTCATGACAAAGCTTAGAAACACAATCTTGACGAGGTTTACGTAGAAATGTTGGCAGTCAGCAATGCTACTTACCTCAAGGCAGGGTGAAACCAGGAAAGTCATGCCCGAGGCTGCAGTACTCTAAAACAGAAGAGAAGTATAAACCCTTCTTACTAGAGTTCGCAGCGCTGAAGTTTGGCCTAGATAAGTTCGCAGATACAATCTGGGGATTCCCAGTTGAAGTAGAAACCGACTGTCAGGCCCTTCGAGACCACCTAATGAATGACAAGCTAAGTGCCACTCACGCTTGCTGGAGAGATGGCATATTAGCTCATCAAATCATAGATGTCAGACATGTACCAGGACGTATCAATGTAGTAGCTGACGGACTAAGTTGGGCAAACGAAGGTCTGCCAAACGAAAAAGATGATGGAAGTCAGTGGACGGTGTCAGAAGACTGGGAAACGATGATAGGACTCACACACAACTTATTCCACATTGCAAGTTACACGTTACCAGAAATATTCCAACTACAGGAATGCTTCAAAGACGAACCAATCTTCAAAGAGGTAATTGAGGCAATACTCAAGCTGGATCAAGGCAAAAGTATAAGGCTTAGGAAACGAGTGCGACACAGAGCCTCAGAATACCTAATAGAAGAAGGGAAGCTATGGAAAATTGCTGGAGGACATTGTAACCGTGCCAGAACTAAGGTGGAATGTGTTACAAGAAGAGAGGCTACGGAGATGGCAGAAAGAGAACACGCAGAAAAAGGGCATTGGGGTAGAGACGCGGTCAAGAAGTCGCTAATGGACCATATCTGGAGCCCAAACTTAGACACGTCAATCATCACAAGCATCTCTCAGTGTGGATGGTGCAAAAATTTCGGAGGAACACACATCCAGGCCCTACTAAACCCCATCACGAGCAGGCACCCCTTCGAACTACTAGTTGGAGACTACCTATCAATGCCAAACGGTAAAGGCGGGTACCACACTATAGGCCTATATTTAGACACATACTCTCAACACGTATGGGCGTTCAAATACAAGACAGCCGGAAGTGCAAAAACAACAATAGACGCATTATCGAAGATATTCCAGAATTTCACCACCGCAGAAACCTTCATGTCGGACGGAGGGAAACACTTTGATAACAACGAAGTACATACAGCCTGCGATAAGTGGGGAACACACACTCACATTGTCCCCGCATATTCACCGTGGATCAATGGCTTGGTCGAAGGCACCAACAAGATCCTCCTCCACGTCTTGAAAAGACTCTGTGCGCCCAGCCTAGGGGAAGACGAACATGATGAAGCAGAGGCAGGGAACATTCCAAAGACCTGGCCAGAGCATCTCGACGAGGCGATACAAATAATCAACTCTTGATTACTACCTGCATTCAAATTCTCACCCAAAGAACTATTATTGGGCCTAGTAGTCAATACAACCCCAACCGAAATGTCAGCGGCCACCAAACCGACAACGCCAGACGAAGTAGCAACTCAAATGGCCTATGTCGCGCAGCAAAGACTAGATGGATATGCAGAGATGGTCAAACACGCAATCAGGCAAAAGGCCACATTCAATAAATGAGTCTTAGCACATAAACCAGGTGAAGTTATATTCTCCAAAAATCAATTAGTCCAAATCTACAGAAGTGATCTAGATTTTACATTTAAAATGGACCGCAAACTACTTCCCAAATGGTCAACTCCACAAAGAATTGCATCGCGAAACATCAATTCGTATACCCTCAAAAAGCTTGATGGAACGCCCATCGCAGGCATATTTAGCGCACAAAGATTAAGGAAGTTCATTCCAAAGGAAGGAACCAACTTGGCGAAGGAACAGCGGAAATAGAAAGGAAGGAGGCCGAAGAAGGGAGGATACAAGACGAAGAGGACAGAATAACAGAGATAGAGGAAGAAGATGAAGGCGAAGAGGAAGAACAACTAAACGATGAGGAAGAGTGGAATAGCAACGCAGGCAAGGACTAAGAAGAAAAATATACAGACCAGCGGGTGGCGAGGACGCCACCACAAGAAAAATGAATGTCATGGGATGACCTTCCAACAGAATCACGTGACTGTTTGTGCATGTTTGGCATTACCCTTACATACAGAACTAGATACAGTAGGAAAGACAGGAATAATCATCAGCGTCTCACCGTTTCATCGGATTACCCCATTCCACTGTGAAGGACAAATCTGTTATACATCATCACTGAAGAGCAATGGATTGGAGCCTGCCCAGCGTTTTCTGACTATCCTCAGTTTTCTCATGTTTGGGAGTGACGCCGACATCGGACTTGACCCCCATTTCATACGTCACCTCGACACTGATCGGCTGATCACGGTCAACGTTGATAACATATGTTATGAACTCGAGGATCGCATTTACACGTTGGAAAGTTTGCTCGGTCGAGGAACCAATGTTTGGATTGTGACACGAGATGATAAATCCTTTGTTCTGAAAGATTCTTGGGTGCTGGAGGACCTTGTTGAATCTGAGAATACTCATCTCCAGGCTATGGTAGGACATGACAAGATCAAATCGCTGGTTCCAACTTTCGTGGGTGGAGGGGATGTTAAGATCAACGAAATCACTGATTCCACCACAAGTTATCATGGCTCTGGTTTAATCAGACGACCTCACAACCAATGGGTCCACCGGCGTATTGTCACTGGCCCTGTCAGAATACCCTTGACAGTGTTCCGATCCAAGAAGGAGTTTGTAAATGTACTGATTGGGGTTGTTTCTGGTAAGTGCCTTCAGATCACCATCACAATATTATCCTCATTTTGTTCACAGCTCATAAATACCTCTGTGAGACGCTCAAGATTTTGCATTGTGATATAAGTATCAGCAACATACTACTCTACTGCCCCGACGAGACCAAGGAGGCAACTGGGCTCCTAGTTGATTTTGACTTGGCAAGAACTATCAAGGACGTCGATGGAAGTGTTCTTGGCGACATTGATAATCAGCCAACCAATGCAAAGAGCAACTTGAATTCTGTCTGGACTGTAAGTGACATTTATACATACAAGACACACTATCAATAACGCTATTCTTAGGGAACACCCCCCTTTGTCGCGATCGAAGCCCTACTTGATCATTTAAATTTCACACCGCAACCTTGCCATGATCTTGAATCCATCCTCTATGTCATTTTCTATTTCTGCACCTATTTCATTAAGGGACCGGGCTTGTTGAGGAAATCAGACAACTTTCCCAAAGTGAAGTCCATACCTTTGGAGCAATGGTTTCAACAGCGCAGCCTCACTCAAATTGCTCAAGATAAATGTGGTCTTATTATGACTGCTGAGATATCTCTCTTGGCAAAATTTACGCCATATTGGGCTGATTTTGTCCCATTTGTTCGCCAGCTGATCTCCACATGTTTTTCTAAACTCCTGCTTCCCACAAATATGCTTACTCACAATAAGGTCCTAGAGATCCTACAAGATGCATACAATACCATCAAGGAGCCACAGCCTAGCTATGGGGACCAGGAGTCAAGGCCAGTCTATGGCACTGGTAGCCGGGAAGTGAAGTGACGCAAGGTAGTCACTTGATGGTGCTGGAGTGATGATCTCGCTGTGTACTCTTTGGCCTCAGGAATTTTGCGCTCTAATCTTTGTATTGTATATGATAGGAACTACAATTATATGGTTAGCTCTCTTGTATTAGACTGACCATCTTCAATATTCATTTATCTATGGCTCTCTATGTCCCTTGATTTGAATGGTAAAGAATATGTGACATGACAATTAGCTGGCTTCCTCACCTACCTTCAACAACATCTGGCAATGTACCTACACCCAGCATATGCAAACCCAAGATCCCACTCGGCAATATGCACCACAAGTCCAATGACCTTGAGGGAACCAGACAAAGATCTACTCTGTAAGATAGCTAGTTTCTTTGTATTGGGAATAGTATTTCAGGTTTTGTAGTATATTTGGGGGAAAGGAATCTCTATTTCGTGTAATTCTATACTGTATTTATACTATTTCAAGACAATGCAAGACACATATTTGTGCCACAACTATGAGAGGCCACTCGCAGAGTGGCTCAAAAGAGATACTAAAACAGGGAGTCCTTTGTGACTGAGTCATGTGATTGTGATGTGATTCGTAATCCATGATCGAAGATTCTCCATTCCTTACACCTCCCCCTCACTTTTGAATATCAACCGTCCTCGGTTGCTCATCGAGTATGTCATAATTTGTCATCAGTTGTTGCTAATTCGTCGTTATTGATCATTTCAGTGATATCAATGCTGTTTTGCGACCTTCGATAATACAGACGATCCGGAATGCTGCAACTTTGATCAAACTTTGATGTGTGTGAATGTTGAAACAAAATTTGTAGGTGAGTTTTGATCTTCATGGTCAATTACTGCCAGCTCGTTTTTGCTGATGATTCTGGTGATGAGGATAGCTTTCAGGACCTTTGATAACTCGAAATACAGTGTATTTATTTTTCACCCAGGCTTCATTAGGCTCTGATAGCTGATATGCAGTGTTTGAAGTTGTGTGGCTCCCGGATCTACAGCATCGATGTCAATTCCTCCTTTGCCCAACCTTCAGATGAACTCCCTTCCTCCACAACGGCTTCATCAACACTTGAGATGATATCCTTGGCATGACAAATGTGTGCACCCAAGTCCAGTCAACTTCAACTCCAAACTTCCAATTCTCGGTATCTCCTGTCTCATCCGCGTTTGCAATTTCCATGATTGTATTCCAGGTTCCGTCTGTTTCCATGCCCTGCACTCGAGGTAAGTTGTCTTTGATGTTTGTGTTTGTGTTTCCTTCAGCTGCTGACAATATTGTTCCTTCCAGTTTCTCTTTTTCTTGAACGCCTGCTTCTCCTGACGACGTTGCAGACTCTGATATGCGCGGATTGATAACTTGAGGTTTGAAGGTATGTTTTCTCTCTTCAAAATATTTGTCTTTGTTGTTGCTGAGTTCTTTTAGATCCTGAACTGCGCTACTGGGTGCTTCGTCATCATAAATCCGTTGTGGGTCATGCTGCTGGACTTTCAACTCTGCATTCTTGAACACGTGTTGATTCGTCGATTGGTAAGTGTCCATTTCCATCTTTGCTTTCTCTTGATCAACATCTCCTTCCACAGCTTCTTCTCTTCTTTCCGCCTTCTCATCTTCCTGGACCCTCATTTCATCAAACTCCATCTCATGCTCACATCTGTCCACTCTCCTGGCCTCTTTTCAATTCCCTCTCATTCATAGATATCTCTTTCTATCACTTCAAACTCAGCAAAATCATCATTTCTTGATCTGTTATCCCCATCATCCAAATTTGTTACAGCACTATACACACCAGATGCAGTTGAATCACTCGTTTTTGGCATGCGTGATGGATATTCTTGGGTGAAACTGGTAAGTTTTGGTGTCATTTGTGTATCTTCATGAGCTAAACTGTCGTTTACAGCTGTTTTGGTATCCAAAACGTTCACGACTGCCACGTTGGTGTTGACACATGAAGGTTGGGGGGTTTTGGTGAAAGCCGGCGTGACGACAATGGATGGAGTGTACAGCCTGGCAGGTGAATCTTGGGCAAAAACAGTGAGTTCGTCCGATGTTCGAGTATCTTCATGTGCTAACTTGTTGTTCACAGCCATCCAGGCTTTCAAAACACTCGCGATTGCTGCGTTGTTGTCAAAACTTGGAGGCACTGGGTCTTGCATTGTAGGGCTCGCAGTGGGGTTGGACATATCCATATGTTCGTCAGCTCATCTTTCCTCCTCCTTGTGTTCTTTCCTTCTGACCTCCTCTGTTTCATTTCTTAGCATCTCATCCTGTTCCCAATCCGGTCCCTCACTCAACTCATCATCACTGGATTCATGGCTGATCTCAGCACTAGACTTGTCGCTGGACTCGAACCTTCTCGTGACCGGCGCTGGTGGGAAGCTCAAGGAGCGTGTTCAAGCATTCTAATCTGATTAAATGTCGTCAGCTCAGAAAAAGGTTGACCTGGCCTTGAGCTTGAGCCTGTCGCTGGATCTGACGAGTGCACTGAATTGCTCTAGAACCATACACCCAAATATTAGTATGACTTCAAGGAGACAAAGAATATCATATTCACAGTTCCCATCCTCCAACTACCTAAAGAGCATGAAGAAGAATTGACACTCAGGCTCCCAGACTCATCAGATGCGGAAGGGTATTCAACGCCGCGATGTAGATCTAAGAGTTGTAAGGAATGGAGAATCTTCGATCACGGATTACAAATCACATCACAATCACATGACTCAGTCACAAAGGACTCCCCGTTTTAGTATCTCTTTTGAGCCAGTCTGCGAGTGGCCTCTCATAGTTGTGGCACGAATATGTGTCTTGCATTGTCTTGAAATAGTATAAATACAGTATAGAATTACACGGAATAGAGATTCCTTTCCCCCAAATATACTACGAAACCTGAAATACTATTCCCAATACAAAGAAACTAGCTATCTTACATCTGGAGCCCACCCACTGCAAACTACCTAGGTCACTGACGACACTCCTTGAAACCTTATCATCCCACCCACCCACCCCCATCATTTTGAAGCCACCCGCCAGGAGTAGTGAACAACTGTCAAGGAGCAACCGAGCCACCTACATGTTGTTTATCCTTTCCTCCAACACGTAACCCACCATTCCCATCAGCGCATCAAGAACGCACAACGCCAAAAGAGAGAGCAGTGAAAGCAAGAGTACCGAGAGCAAGAATACTGAAAGAGAGAGCACCAAGAAGCGGGAACACCAAAAAGCGAGATTACCAAAAGCGAGAGAGTGAGAGCACTGAATACGGAAGCACCGAAAGCAGGCTTACCTGTTCAGAACAACCAAGTGAAAGCGAACCGACAACAAACAGAGAAACAGACATACTTTATCCAAGAAAGCAGCTAGGGTCTTTAGGAATCCCAGAGAGGACGACAAGACGAACACGGAAGCCTATGGAAAAGAAGAAAGTGACAGAATCATCAGTACAACCAAGATAAAGAGAAAGAAACGAGAAAAGACTTACGATGGTCAAAGGAACCAAGGCTATGCCAGACCCAGGGTCTAGATGTGCACCGGACTATGATTCGGATTATCCAGATGAACTTGAAGAGTTTCTTGAGGATTTCGAAGAATTGGAATGGAAATATGAGCTGACGTCGAGGGAGATGTCAAAGATAGTTGTGAAGTATGTGGACAGGAAGACAAAGACTGCCTGGAAAAGGCTAGAAGGTTATGATGAGAGTTACAAGTTGTTGAAGAAGAAAATAATAAAAATGTACCACAAAAACAAGAGAGAGTTGAAGAAGAGAAGGAAGTCGAGAAGAGTTGAAACGAGTGATGAGGATTCAGATTTGGATTCGGAAGTCTTATCAAGCGAGGAAAATTCAGAGTGGGAAGAGGAACAGAGGAGCATCATAGACAAGGTAGGAGAATTGGTGGGACAATTGACACTGCTCCGGGCCTCAGACACCTTGTATGCCCCCACATTTGCCAAGCTCCATCGCATAGCCCCAACCATCGCGGAATACCTCCCACTTCCAGCAGGATGGAACTACACACAACCGTCTGCAATGTTACCAGCTGCAATCAGTGTGAATGCAGATTATGCAGTTGGACAAGAAAAACCTTAGGCTTGAAGCGCAAAATGAGACATTGCGGTGAGCCGGCAACTTTCAATCAGTAACATTATTAATCCATATCTCTAGTGAAGCTTACAATGCACTCCTCAAGCATATTCCCCAAAGTGCACCTGATTGCAGCAGCTCGGCCATTGAAGCAAACCCAGGCCATCATACTCCATTAAATCGGACAGACTATCCTCATGTCAAATATTGGTTCAAGCGAGAATGGTCTGAGCACCAGAGTGAACTTGTTAGTGAAGCTGATAGCTCATGTGTTCAGCGAGGCAGGGGACGCATGGCGAAGGGCATCAATGTGACGATGCAATATGTGGAATTTGAGGATGGCCAAATGATCTCAGGTGACAGGGCCTCTGAAATCAGGCAATTTGCGCAGTCAATCTGGGTGTTTCTAGCAAACAAGGGAGCCCCGCCAGCAACCTGGGGAACCGCTGATATGGAGACTAGGAAGTTGTACTGTCAAGAAATGTGCCTGTGCTTCCCTGAACTCAGGTTGTGCGATTTGGATTGGAAAGCCAAACAGATCGCCACCGATAACTATCCATCCTGGCACAATACCTGGGACTCTAGAGTGGCACACCAAAATATGAAGACAGAACAGCACTGTTCTCCCATTCCAGGAAGTGGCCCGCAGGTGAAATACGTCCGGGGTGAATCAATGACCACCCGTTCAAAACGAAAAAAGGTCAAGAAGAACATAGATGACGACAGTATCAAGCAAGATATGGAGATTGACGAGACAGTGATGACAATGAATCCTTTGCCACCCCACATAACCATCAATGATAGCTCAGTAAGTCTAGACTCTAGACAGGCTTGATAGCTTATGGATGCTGGACACTATTCTAGGTTGCCGCAAGCAAGGCACATATGGAGCCGTCTGCACCTGTAGATTTGCCCACCCCTGGCACGGTCTTGAACAGTTTAGATTTATACAAGGATGCTTCTGGTGATTCAAGCATCTGCGCTGACAGATCGCTTACAGTTTCAGCTCAAGGATCCATTCCCGCTGTCACAGGTGGTTCCCCGGTAAGTGTCCCTTGTCGCTGGATGTATCATATCTGACTGTTGATAGCACTACATTGTGGAGGATAGTGCCGCATGGA
Organism: Phlegmacium glaucopus; assembly: GCA_015039465.1. Classification (NCBI taxonomy): domain Eukaryota; kingdom Fungi; phylum Basidiomycota; class Agaricomycetes; order Agaricales; family Cortinariaceae; genus Phlegmacium; species Phlegmacium glaucopus. The sequence continues at coordinate 518,889 of MU130497.1, read as the reverse complement.
CAGAGTTGGACCATAGCTGCCATAGCACTCACATGGAGGCATCAGTCACGGTTTTGACGGTTTTGGCCCTGGAGCCTACTCTGAATATGGAACTGCCAGCCAATTCCACGGTATTTGATTTGTCCCATATTGTTAAGTTCAAGAACTCTGTTCCGGAGTAACGGACGGAGTAACGGACGGAGTCACAGAATGGAGTCACGGAGAGGATAGGACTTAGCCTCAGCTTATGTGCTGTGCTACCCAGAACCTTTGTGTCCTAATTTCGGAGTAAGACGGAGCGGAGCGGAACTGGAAGTTGCAAAGAACTTAGAGGAAGACCAAGAGTGGGAAACTAAGTTGATATTCGAACTGAGGAAAACATACAAGTTTCGAGTACTTAAATATAAAAGGAATAGCATCCGAAATATAAGATATAAATATAAATGCTGTGTTCTGCTCCCGGAAGGTCCTGAATTCTTGGGGTGAATAATCCATAGCTGGTGTGCTGACTGATGGTGGGAAAGTGATGACAAAGAAATAGTGGTTGTGACGAAGATGTGGAAATGAGTTTGGAGTAACGTCGGAAGAGCCGGAATGATACGGAGAAGTCTTGGAGTTGGACATAGAAGGAGTAAATCCGGAGGCAAGGGAAAGTACTGGAACGGAGTACGGACTACCGGAGACAACTCCGACGGAGTCGGACTGGAGTAACGTATGACGGAATGTAACACATATTCTGGATGTATTATATCTGACTATTGACTAGGACCACGTTATGGAGAATAGTACCATGCAGACAGAGTTGCACCCCACAGTTACCTTGCAGGGCGCACTTACTGAAAACGCAACATCCAGGTCAGTATATGTAACTTTGATAGCTTTTTTTGTGGCCAACACAACCATATAATAGATCACACCACTGGCAGTATCTGCAACGCTTTTGAACAAGCTCAACAGTCTTTCAAGTTCTATTCCCGCTTCAGATTCTTCTCTCACTTCAAATCCTGCTCGTTCTTTGGATCCTAATGTCACTGCTGGCGCAACCTTGGGTGTCAATTCCATTACTACAGTTGCAGATAATGCTATCTCATCCGATGGACCAATGATTCTCAATGTGTTTTCTAATGAAGAAGCTCAAGTCACTACAGTCTCTTCATCCTCCAAAACTCAAGCACCTCGTAATATCATCCTTTTGGCGCCTGAGGTCTTTACACTCCCCCACATTGTCCGGCTGGAATTCCGCCGGAAGTCCGGCGGACTCCAGCGGACTCCAGAAAAGTCCGGTCAGAGTCCGGTGAGAGTCCGGTGGAAGTCCGGTGGAAGTACAAAATATGCCTGTATCCCCTCCTAACCCTCCTAACCTAAGAACGCACTACCGCGCAGACAGAAAATATCCCCATCCCTAAATATTAATCCTAAGCCCTAAGCCTAAGCCCTAAATCTAAATATAACCCTAAGCCTAACCTCTAAATCTAAATATAACCCTAAATTCCATCAAAAGTCCAGCGGATGTCCGGTGGAAGTCCGCCGGACTGTGACCAGACATACAGTCCAGGCATTTTTCTACTTTCACCGGACTCTGACCGGACTCTGACCAGACTCTCACCGGACTCTCACCGGAATTTTACCAGAATTTTAGTGGAGTCTGCCGGACTTCCACCAGACTTTTGGCAGTCCGGCGGACTCCGGCCGGACAACGTGGGGGACTGTAAAGTACACTGGCGCCTGTAAAGAAGTCTGTGAAGATGTGTCCCGGATCTTCAAACACACCCAGGTAAGCTGTTATACCATTTTTAGTTTCTGCTCTCAAATTCTTTCTTTCAGGGGCTTGTGTTCTATAGAGTGGTACACAAACAATCCCCGAGGAACTGTGGCTGAATTTAAGGTTTTCTATGATAATTTACAGCCTGCAGAGCTGAAGGTCCGTAAACAGTTATAATATGTATAATTCTTTAGCTCATGCATCTCATCAGAGATATGAGGATCTTGCAAAGGAGAACCAGGTGAGTCATACCTTTGCAGCAAGCTTTTCATTCGTTTTTTCTGAATGCAAGAATTTTAGGAAGCTGGCAAATCATAGAATAGTAGATTAACAATAGAAGGCATTAGTATTTCAACGAGACGATTGAGTATATCCGATTTAATATAAATGGACAGTATATTTAGACTAATGCAGATGATTTTATCGACCAGCCTCGAATTGAGTGAATATGAATGATATAATTTTTCCAAGCTGTGATTGAGGAAGGTCGAATATAATATATACAGAATCATTAATATCTCTTGTTCAAGAATTATCTTGACTGGTATCGCCAACAGATCTATATATTGTGTCAAATTTATTATTCCCTCGAGTGTGGTCTACCAATCAAATACAAATGATGTTAATCGGTTGATCTTGCTCAGCTCCAAACCGATTTTGACTGGGCCTTACCAGCAGCTCAGCTGTTAACTGCAGCTTGTGTAATTTTACTTTTCTCCATCTAGAATGTGCTTTCCGAGTATTTGTTCCTTCCTCACTGTTGTGGCAATGGTCCCAATTTTTTGTACCAAATGTTTGTACTAGACTTCCTCGATGAAGTCGAGCTTGGTAACATTTCTTTTCATTTGGTAGGATCTGGCCAATATGTCCAGTTAATATTGACTTAATAATGACATAATTTATTTATATACAAGACGCATATCACTCAGTTAAACATTTGGCTGCCCGTTAAACTAAAGGTCGAGGGCACCTCCAATCTGAGCACAGAATGACGAAGTTACTACAATCCCTCTGCATGACGACAAAGCAGCTGCAATGTTCTCATCGATTGTCAGTAAGATATCAGATCCTCAGAGACTCACAATGCATTGTGAGCTGGATATGATATGGCCAAGAGATTCCGATGCCATTGTCATCAGGCTGACCAGCTATGCTCTGGGGCCAGATCCTCTGCCGAATTTCGCACAGGCTGCACAGGATTCAGCTTTTCATGCCAAAAAAAGGGGTAAATAAATATATTTTGAGCAGCTACTATATAACCGCAGGTACTAAAAGTCTAAAACATAACTACAGGTACTAAACCAGGCAGCCAACACCATAAAGGACACAAGGGACATTGAGGTGCCCAATTTGCATGCCAGACTCAACGACGAATTCGGAACGATGGTATGCTTCAACCTAGAAATCATATTATGAGATATCAGGTTAATATAAAGTAGAATTATATGTACATTTTAAGTAATCTTTCTGAAGCGGTCTTGCAGCTTGATCTTTGCGAAGTCGAATACCAGACTACAGCAATCATTCATCACTGTTCGTCACCATTTAGTCACCGTTTGTTACCGTTTATTCATCATTTGTTACCGTTTATCCTTTTTTATTTGTTGTTCATTGTTGTTCGTCATTTGTTGTTGTTTGTTCATCACTGTTTGTTTGTGGTTGTTTGTCTGTTGAAGTTTACCTTAGGATTCCCATCATTGTTGTCCCTGTTGTCGTTGTCCCTTGTTGTTGTTGTAGAATGCAAAAGTCAGTGAAAATGAGTATTCAACTGTAAAAAAACATACCTGAGGCCGCAGATATGATGTATTGTAGGACAGAGTTGATCAAGAGACCAATTGAGAGTAAGGAGACAGACGAGGTGGGAGAATTACGAAGCGGTATCTCGAGGAGATGTCAGCATTGCTCCTGAGGCCCAATGATGTGAACAACGGCATCATTTGGGCCCTGTTGTCATTGCCGTTGTTTGCTGCTGGCATTGGCCCTTGTTGTGTTGTTGTAAGAAAGTGATAACCTAGAATCAAATAAAAAAGTAAGTTAAGAGAAGAAATGGATTGTAAAAACATACCTGGGACCCAAACTACGCTGTCGATCACATCATTTGGGCCCCTGTTGTTGTTCACCCTCATCATCTGGTTGTAAGAAAGTGAAGACCTAAAGTTGAATAAATACGACACCTGTAGTTGTCAAAATATTGAGCCAGCAATGCAAAAGGCACTATGGTTGACTTGGATCCACATAATCAGAGAAAATTTGTGCAAGTAAAAAATCATTACTCACTTGGTTGATATTTTGGGTTGTTAAGCATTTGAAAAGAGAGGGTGGCCACTGTTGTTCGGTGTGCCAGGATGTGGTGGTGGTGGTGGTGAGAGACAAAGTTTAACAAAGCTGGAAAGTTGAACTTACACATTTAGTAATTTTGGTGTGCACTGAGGCTTTGTTTAGGGTTGGTCTATTTAACTTGGAGAAAATTTAATAGTACCTATGCCCCATCAAATGAATATTTTGTTGTGGTAATTAAGTGTGACTTGCCTGCCATATTGTGTGCACTTCATATCCAGCCTATAAATCCTGCCAAAGGATGATAATGAGCTATGAACCATTTAATATCTGGGACAAGGCAGTACAAAGCATTAAAAAGAGCCACAAGAATGGTACAAAGAGTGTGCATACCTGTTTACTAGTATCTAATTCATTTATCATGTACCTCAATGCTTTAATGAGTTTCTAGATGGGCATCCAATTAAAGAATGCAGATATAACAGCTATCAAACGCAACACAACTGGTGGCCGTTGTTTGGCTAAATCTTGCCACAAAAACAGCGACCTACCATTCAGGAACTCCACCCGGGATCTCCAGACTTGGTGCAACACCATCATACCTCACATCCTCGAGTGGGCTGGTTCCCTCGAGGAACCATTTTCTATCAGTTCCCACCCTGGCCTTGAGGACCTCATCAAGTATGCTTGGGATGAGGAATTCCCTGAAATTCCTGCTGATGATGCAGTTCAGTATGTGGTATGTTACTTTTGTCATTTACTTATTGTGGCTTTTGGATAATACTTTTCTTTCTTGTAGGCAAATTCTGCAATCAGAAACTGGCAGAGCGGAATTGGCAAGCACACTCTTCAACGACTCACAAGGATATTCAGCCTTGAACCCTTCAAGAATTCAAAGAACCAACGCAAGGAATATGTCACCAACTGTTAAGTTTAAAACAAAAGGAGAAAGTCACGTTGGAGTTACTCCGGAACGGACAGAACGGAACCGGAACAGTAACCTGGAAAGGACGTTGGCCTCAGCGTGTGTGCTGTGCCGCCCAGCTCCTAAGGTGTCCTGATTTCGGAACGGAAGAAGAAAGTAACAAGTCGGAAGGCCTCAGTGACTTAGAGGAAAACAAGAGGAGGAAACTAAGTTGATATTTGAACTGAGGGAAAACATACAAGTTTCGAGTACTTAAATAATAAAAGGAATAGCAACCGAAATATAAAAGATAAATATAAGTGCTGCGTTCTGCTCCCGGAAAAGGTCCTGCATTCTTGGGTGAATAATCCATGGCAGGTATGCTGACTGATGGTGGGAAGGTTGATGACAAAGAATAGTGGTAGTGGCGAAGAAGTGATAACAGGTTTGGAGTATAGGCGGAGGAACCGGAATGACACGGAGAAGTCTCGGAGTTGAACATAGAAAGAGTAGTTCGGGATATAAGGGAAGGCACTGTACGGAGTATGGACTACCGGAAACAGCTCCGACGGAGCCGGACCGGAGTAACGTATAACGGAATGTAACACCAACCAACTCAAGGACCTCGCATACATCTACCCTGACCCCAAATCCTTAGTAAGTTTAGTCGTCATTTCTATTCACTCAAAAATATAGATTACTAATTATATCTACTAGACCGGCGGTTATCGCTCTTCTGCAATCATTGAAGTGTTTGCTTTCCATCAACAAATCATTAACAAGACTGATAAATGGTATGGATATCCCATTGGCGCATTGTCCCTCTCTGCAGCTGCAGTAAGTCTCTTAAAAATTCTCATTCCAATGCTAATATTCGTTTCTAGCACGAGCGTGCCCTCAAGTTATGGAAAATTGGCGACTTGCCAACCAAGGAAACCAAGAAAAGCTTCGTCCGAAGGCCTTGGGCTACCCGGGTTACCCAGCACCTCAAGGTTGTGACCCACTTGTCTGAAAGGAAATGGCAGGAGATCCATGATGCCACGCAAGAGGTCATTGCCTCTGTTGATAACAACTTTGACCCAGCAGAAGATGGCGACAACAATGACATCGACGACCCATCCAAAATGGTCCAAATATCCAAGTCGGAAGCCAAGGATTAGTGGGGTTATGGTCATGGTGGCTGCTCAATGTCTTCATAACGCTAGGTGCATATATCCCTTCTCTGTTGCCATTCAGTACCCTCACACTCTGAGTGACTGAGCAGGTCTTTTCAACATTACCTTTTGTGTGCTACAGCTCTTTGACCTGTCAGATTTCTTACAAAAAGGGCTTGTTTGATAACAGATACCAGATGCCCAATTTATTTTATGTCTATTTCATTTGAAATTTTATGCAGAACCATAAATTTATGATTGTCTGGAAGGTATGATGAAGTATGACTACCCAACATCAGATTCATTTATTCTGCCACAAACACGGTATAAATCATTGTTGTTGTTGTATATAAACACCAACCAGAGAGCAGTGGACCAGACCTTAGGTCAAGAGACTCCCTGTTGTTCGTTTAGGGAAGGTATAACCTTGACTTTTAACACACAGAGGTAAGGGGAAAGAATAGAGAAGAGAAGGAGGAGGATGAAGGTCTTGGAAGATGAATGAGGTATAAGATGAGGATGAGGATGAGCAAGAGAGAGTCTTCAGTAAGACTATAGCGGTTGAGGGATAGGGGATAGATTGACAGAAAAGGGGCAAGAAAAGCGAACTTAAGGGAGGAATTCACTGGAATTCCACTGAGATGATGAAAGTGGGGGGTAATAATGAATTGAACTGAACTACCTATCCTGGTACAAAAGAGCAGTATTTATACCCTAAGGATGAGGCTATGTAAAACAATAAAAGAAACAAAGTATGCGCTGTCAAAGGAAGAAAGATAAAGAGAGGACAGCTGTGAGAAGAAAAGAACAATGGAAAAGAAAAAGGAACAATAAAAAAAAATCTGTAAAGTGTCAAAGTGCGAGAGAAAAGAAAAGAAGGCAGTGTACATAGTCCAATAGCAAAAATATATTGACTCCATAGGCGTGTGGTCATGTCAAAAATGTGAAAGGTCCTGAGTCAACACTTGAAAGGCGCAGCCTTGTTCCCGAGAAAACACTACTTGCCCATGGTCCCATGTCGTGCAGCCTTGATAACACTTGACACTCTGCGAGAATAATCCTCTGCTGCTGATTCATCTGCAATTCCTGCTTAGTCGTGATCCTCCCGGACTTCCTAAATTGTCATAAAGAGGGTGGAAGGCTTCAGGTACCGTGTGAATGATGGTTTTGGCAGTGAATGATAAGATAAGAGGTAGATGAGTGAGGATAGGGGACTGAGTGAGATCCAGGAGCGAGGTATGGCAAGATAGATAGCTGAGGGGAAGACTTGTGGGTCCATAGCCACAACAACAATGACAAAGCCTTGTACATAATGGGAGATGTAGTTGATGCGTCCATAAAGGGGCTGTTCTTGAAATGATGGACCAAAGATACGATCAAACGCGAGCCGATGACCGATGTGAATAGTAGATTGATCGCTTTGTTGTATCACTAGCCAAGGGACAAACAGATGGTAGATGTTAAGGAGCATGTCGATAGTGTAAATGATAGACAACATAGTGGAAGACATTGAGGATATGATGAGCGATGGGGATGTTATCGTTGAATGAATGATTTGTCGACCAGGAACGCGATTCAGGGCCGCTTCCAAAATAGGTAAGCAAATTCAAAGTCCGCTTATTTTCATGATGGCGACTTTTAAGCTTTCTTCTCATGCTACCAATCAGTATTGGTGCGCGACAACAGTTATGAAATCAGGACAAGATTGTGAGACACGAAAATGTTATGACATTGGTAGGGTATTACTTATGTCAGATTTGTTTATTCTGTCACAAATGTAGTTATGAAATCAGAATGTCATTCTGATATGTGAAAGTATTATGATATTGGGAGGGTATTATGTCGCCACTTGCATTCTGGCGGTCTGGAAGTGTCTGGTGTGTCTGGCTCCAGACCAGCCACACAGTTGGACTTTTCCTGATGAAGACAACATGTGATCTAGCCAAGCCTATATTTGAGAAGATAATTAGACTACTAAAAAGTAATAGCACACTAGATCAGGGAGCAGGCCAAGACCTCTGAAAGAATGCACAGTCGTCTGGGTTGGTTTCGTCTTTTGCTCTCCATGCATATTGGGAACGAGAGAGACATGAATAAGTGCAAAGTTATCATGTCCAACTCAAAATTTGAACTGGCGCATGGCTTCGACAAAAGGCGCGGACTCAATGTCACCTACGGTGCCTCCAAGCTACAATGCGCAAAGAGGGAGGGCAGCATGAAAAGTGTTCTCATCTGGATATATATATATATTGACAATGCAGATGTCTGGTGTTTCACCACTTTCGTCCACTGGGACTTTGGAGATGTGTTCAATCCAATCTTGGATCGCATTTGTAACATAGGGAACAATCTATTGGAGTTTTTCATGTCAACTAGCTAGCAGGGGAATGGATAGAAGCAAAAAAAAGCATACCAGAACTGTCCTTCCAAGATATTCTCCTTTTCTCTGGGGAAGGACTGATGATTTAGATAAAAAATACCGCAAAAATGTAAAAAAACGAACCTCTTTCTCAAATACTTCCCGATATATTTTTCCAGTCGTGATATTGTTATCTCAGGACAACATAACATTAAGATCACGCTCATAGTTTCCCAAATCTAAATTGACCTCTCCACCGTCATTAAGCACATAGACTTCCCCTTGATTCCTATTTTCAAGAACAATTGCTTAATCGGGCAATTGGTCAAAACAATCTTACCATGTTCTGTAGGTCTCATTGTTCCAGCATTGATGTTCATATATGGATCTATTTTAATAGCAATGATTTTCAGTCCAGCTGTCTTTAAGAGCAAACTCATTGATGAAGCTTGGAAAGTTTCAGACAATATTAATTCTTTTTGCAATGAAAATGAAAATTGAAGGTCTCGTACCAATGACACACTTCCCAATACCACTAACTACACCTCCTGACACCAGTATGAACTTGGTCATGATGTCCTCAAGAAAAGCCTGAAAAGGGGTCAACGGATGGTGGACTTGTAGTGGACATGTCCGCTTCCTGGGCATGCCAAAAATTTGCCAGCCTGGTGTATAGGCAAGCAAGGACAAAGCTAAGCATAGCCACAGATCTACTTGTGACCGGTAATTGTCAGTATATGTAACTCTTTTGAGAACTTCACATAACTGGAATCTGGTTGCAGGAGATAGATAAACAATGTTGTGCTGGTCATTGACTCAGTCATGACTCTCGGGTGACTAGTCATCATGGTCATTAGTACTCATTACTCTGGTCATGACCACAGTCATTACTCTGGTCATGCCCACAGTCATTACTCTGGTCATGACTGCAGTCATGACTGCTTTCAGGGTCCTAGGCCTGAGATGGTGTGATGTAACTGATGAGGCTGTGTGAAATGGCGCACAGGTGACATGATGCTCAATACTCAAAATTCCTTATGATAGCTAGTATAATTACATATTCTTGTCTAATCAAACCCAAGAACTTGCTCTGTAGTATTATCAAGGTCCATATCATCCTCACCTGGGCCTTCTGTGTCCAGATCCAGACAAGGGGGCACCAGCATCTGAATTCCAGACCAGGGGTCAGTTAGTTAGTCCGGCCACAGGCCTGAAAAAATAAATTTGGACCCCCAATTTTTCATCTGAATTTGATCATTATTTTAATAAATATGAGCTCTAACATACTGTAAATAACTATAATACATAATTCCTACTGTGTTGTCAGTGGTATGGATGTGTTGGAATGGTTTTGTGAAATGTGATGGCTGAATTGATGTGCCATCATATACATCTAAATTTAGAAATAATTGTAATATTTAAATAATTATGTAAAATTACCATATATAGATATAACTTGCTTATGTTAGTTAGTTAGTCCAGCCAGAGGGTCCTTAACAAAAAAATTGACCCTGGGTATTTTTTTCTATCCTGGTGCCCCCTTGGATCCAGAAGCTTGTAAAATTCCAGTTCTTTCTCAAATGAGTCCTCCTGTGGGCTTTGAACAGCCGCTGCCCAGTGTGTATTATTGAAATTGAAAGAGTTAGTTTGAGCAGAGGAAGTCTTGTTGTCTGCACTGCCGGCCTGCAACTTGGTAAGGTACTGTTAGGGCAACTGCGATGCTGACTTAGTCAAGCTTAGTGTTGTTGAGGCTGGCTTGAGCACCTTTAGTATTTTGCAAATATCATGACACCATGTACTCTGATTGCTTAGTGTTGGGAGATGACCCCCTGGCTTATAGGGTCTTTAATATGTGTAAATATTTATAGAATTTTATGGGATTTATTGGAATCTATATTGCCATCAAGCCATTTGTCAAGTGGCTTCAAGCTGGCCACTTGACCAAATGGCTTGATGGAAATATAAATTCCAATAAATCCCACAGAATTCTATAAATATTTACACATATCAAGAACCCTATAAGCCAGGGGGTTGTTTCCCAGCACTAAGTAATCAGAGTACATGGTGTCATGTTATTTTCAAAATACTAAAAATGCTCAAGCCAGCCTCAACAACACTAGTCAAGCTAGCAGGTAGTGATGCCGAAGTCTGGTTCAGTCTGGTTCTCTGCCATTTTTGGTGAACCCTGAACTGAACTATCGGTCCGGTTCAGGCAATAGCCTGAACCTTGAACCCAGTTCGGGTCCAGTTCTGGGTTCAGAACTGAACTAATTACCATATCAGGCAAGGGTTCAGGCAAATTACGCCCCCTCAAACTAGTCCTGTTTCTACCATGCCCCCAAACCCGTGCTAGAAAATCATTATGTAATCTTTAGACTTTGAATTATCATCATGTTGAGCTCACACAACAACAGAGGCCTTTTGCTACTTTTTAGTGTGAAAGTTGTTATATTTAGCTTAGGCACCATATAAATTAAAATTTGGGGCTGGGAGGATGGGTGTTTATGTGACTTCCTTGTCAGTATGAAATCAAGCCAAAAGTGGTGCACATGATTTGGAGCTCAACTTGACATGCACCTAATTTTCACGAAAGCACCCACATTGCCTCAGATACTCCTAAATTATATATATAATACATTTAAGGATCCAATAGAAATATTTTCTCTTTAAAAACAGGTGAAAAGACACTTCAATTATCGTGCTCAGAGGAGATGAAGATGATTTTGAAGTCCAAAGATTACATAAACATTTTCTAGCATGGGTTTGGGGGTGCAGTAAACAACAGACTTCATATATTGTGATCTATAACAAGGTCTTTACACTCCCCCACATTTTCCGGCCGGACTGTCACCGGACACTGTCTGGAAAATACTAATTTTGGTTGTTACAAATAGATATATTATTCCAGGGACTGTCCGATGCCATTTCCGGTGTTTGTCCGGTCGGACAATTAGTCCACCGGACAGTACCAATGGACTTTCCAGTGGACAATCACCGGAAATGGGCCAGTGAAGTCCAATGGACAGTCAGTGGACAGCACCGGACAGCCGCTGGACAGCAGCTATTAATAAACATTACAAAGTGTGGCTTGTTTGGCAGTGATGTGCTCATGACACGAGTCATGTATTTTGTTCGGGACGCGAGGTAATCACGTGACTCAAGGTGGGTGATTATGTGACTGTAAGTGATGACCAGAGCTCACCTCTGTTTTCTCTCACACCACCACCTCACCTCAAGGCTGCAACGAACAACGACGACTACGGATGGTGCTGCATGCCATCCGTAGTCGTCAAAAGGTATGTAAATATGTTATGTTACAATACAATACACTAATTGCCACACATACCCCACAGGACAGACGTGCAACGTGGCAACGTCACCGTCCCCCCACATCAAAATGCCGGCAACGACGACCACAGATCACCATCTGTGGTCGTCAAAGAGGTACGTACCTCTTTTCTCACCCGTTTCCGAGTGCTAACCACCCCACATACCCTAGGTCATATATTTTCACCCCCACCATCCATTTTCAGTCAACGCCGGCCGTTTTCAGCGAACGCCCCCATTTCCGAGGAGGAGGAGGGGGAGATGGAGGGGAAGGAATAGGGGTAGGGGTAGGAGTAGTGATGATAGTGGGAGGAACTGTTATCAAAGTCTATGTGCAACTGCTCAGTTTCCAAATCGACCTTACCTTTTCTGTCGACGAAATGGGAAAATCCCAAATCGCCCACCTCGTTATCTTCGTCTTGAGAGAAACTCTCAGGCGAGTCAGGATATAATATCTTATTTAATTATATATAATATTATATTCTTCTATTAACTTTAAGTATGCCTCAGTTTACTTGTACTAGTGGTCATAAAAAAGACCTTTATTTTAATCTACTTATCGTAATCATTTACTTCTTCTTTATGAATGTATAAGAGAGGTCGAAAAGGAAGTCTCCGTCCATGAGAGAAGAAATCATGTCAAACAGATAGTTATATTAGTCTAATTAGACTCCCAAGTACTTAACCAATAAAAGCGTGGATTAAGGGAAAGGAGAGAAGAATGAGAACGGAAAGAGAAGTGAGAGAAAAGGGAGATTTGGGAGGGAGAGGTAGGGGACATCGTTGAAAGAAGTGTCCACCAAGTCGTCACCATAGATGTCTCCTGACCCGAGCAAAAGACCACGAGGACGCCCAGAATCCCCCACTAAAACCGTAACTCTATCGACACCATCTACTATGACTTCCGAACCCTCCGTAACATTCATTCATCCAACTCAACCTATAGACATCTACCACCATCTAACTGCTTCTCTATTGTCCTCGACAATGAAGAATGTAATATATTAAAAAAAGAGTGTAAAAGCTTGTTGATGATTCAGGTTGGTTTTTCTTTTTTTATTTTACTTTAAGTGATTCGTGTTACCATCTAAACATCCAACTCATCGATTGATCGATCTATTATGTACTTTTAACGTAGTTTTACCCATCACCACCCAGTTTTGACCAGTCTCATCCATTACCGTCCAGTTTTACCCGCCACCGCTCAGTTTTACCCGCCACTACACAACTTTGTCCACCATCTACCCGACCCCACCATCGCCACCCAGCTTTATCCACCGTCCACCCAGATTACCCGCCAGTTACCCACCGCAACCGACCTTTGCCGACCACAACGACTTTTGCCGACCACAACCGACTTTTGTCCACCACAACCGACTTTTGCCCACCACAACCAACTTCTTCCCGCCATGGTTGACTTTTGCCCACCGCAACCTACCTTTCCCCCCCACAAGGGACTTTTGCCGACCACAACCGACTTTTACCCACCACAACCGACTTTTGCCCACCACAACCAACTTCTTCCCGCCATGGCTGACTTTTGTCCACCACAACCGACCTTTACCCCCCACAACCGACTTTTGCCGACCACAACCGACTTTTGCCCACCACAACCAACTTCTTCCCGCCATGGCTGACTTTTGCCCACCACAACCTA
>MU130497.1:399550-501877 GCA_015039465.1 Phlegmacium glaucopus | reverse complement strand
GTTTATACATATAATGCTTTTTTATCAAACAAGAAATGTTATCAAGCAACAAAAAAATAAAAATGACAATGATCATAGTGATGCTGAATAAATAAATAAATAAATAAATTGTACATACATACACATGTAACAGAAGCTGAACAAATAAATAAATCATATATACATATAGATATAATGTTAGTCAGCAGGCATCAGCTATACAACTTCCTTGAAATTATAAAAAGTCCGCTAAAAGTCCGCTAAAAGTCCGCTAAAAGTCCGGTCAAAGTCCGGTGGACTCTGACCGGACATGCCAGTCCAGTCATTTTTGCTTGACCGGACTTCCACCGGACTTCCACCGGACTTTGACCGGACTTTTAGCGGACTTTTAGCGGAGTCCAGTGGAATTTAGTGGAGTCCGGTGGACGTCCACCGGACTTCCACCGGACTAGCGGAGTCCGGCCGGAGTCCACCGGACAACGTGGGGGAGTGTAAAGTACACCACAACCTTCACAGTATTACTTGCAGATGCTCACATATCATTGCAGATACTTGCAGATCATTGCAGATCATTGCAGATCATTGCACATACTTGCACATAATCGCAGAATACTTGCAGATCATCGCAGATACTTGCAGTCATCACCAACATTCACATTATCATTTGCAGTTACCAGCTGTTCTTGCAATATTTAAACACAACTCCAATAAAGGTCACTCAGGTGACTGTATTACTCATTACCTTTATTTTTATCTTGTCTCCTTTTATTTGGCTCTTATCTCCTATGTTTCATTACCAAATTACTGGATCCATGTGACTCTGCTTTAACCCGCATTTTACATTTCTGTTTCACCTTTCTGCACTTAGCTATTTGCTAGTTACTATATTATTAGCAGTAGCAAGTAAGGGGAAGCAACAGAGGAGAATGGACAAATTACCACAGTTTTGATCCCACCTTTGGAACATCATACTAAGCTACTCTTGCACTCCTTCAAAAATCATCCTGCAAACTTTGTGTTTTCTGTGCATTATCTTGCACTTTAAAGCAAACCTTCACACCTCATAAAACCTCACTATCACCTACCGAAGAGAACTACATCAACCCCACAAACTATGTACTACTTGCGGTCTGTCCCCACCGCAGGTACATCACCAGTTCTCAAAAGTTCAGGTTTGAACTTCAGTTTGGAACTGGACTGCGGCATCACTACTAGCAGGGGATCCTAAATTAATATATTATAAATGTGACTATAACTAACTCACCTAGCAGGGGATCCTAAAAGGAAAGGATAGGGATCCCTGCTAAGGTGGGCAGGTATTTAAGTACAGATATGGACATAATGGACATATGAAAATAAATAAATAAATGATATGAGAATAAAATAATAAAAGTGGTGTCATGTAAAATGATGAAATAATAATTACAAGGTTGTAAGTTTGGTTTGGGTCAGGTCCGATTGGGAGTTGTGGTAGAGTTGGGCCTGATTGGTTCAGAGCAATCAAGTTTGCTGATGAGGTGGAATGTAGATGTTTGGGAGTTGAGTGTTAAGCTTAAAACAAAGGGAGTCACCTCGGAGTTACTCTGGAACGGACGGAACGGAACCGGAACAGTAACCCGGAAAGGACGTTGGCCTCAGAGTGTGTGCTGTGCCGCCCAGCTCCTAAGGTGTCCTGATTTCGGAACGGAAGAAGAAAGTAACAAGTCGGAAGTCCTCAGTGACTTAGAGGAAAACAAGAGGAGGAAACTAAGTTGATATTTGAACTGAGGGAAAACATACAAGCTTCGAGTACTTAAATAAATAAAGGAATAGCAACCGAAATATAAAAGATAAATATAAGTGCTGCGTTCTGCTCCCGGAAAGGTCCTGCACTCTTGGGTGAATAATCCATGGCGGGTATGCTGACTGATGATGGGAAAGATGATGACAAAGAATAGTGGTAGTGGCAAAGGAGTGATAACAGGTTTGGAGTATAGACGGAGGAACCGGAATTACATGGAGAAGTCTCGGAGTTGAACAGAGGAAGAGTAGTTCGGGATGTAAGGGAAGGCACTGTACGGAGTACGGACTACCGGAGACAGCTCCGACGGAGCTGGACCGGAGTAACGTAAGATGGAATGTAACATTGAGTCAGGTTCAGGTGTGAGATTGGGTTCAGGTCTGATTGGGAGTTGGGAGTTGGGCTTGAAATCAAGTGTCCCCTAACAGGTACCATTGAAGAGCAGCTCACTATCGGTGTCATCTTCAGTGACCAGTTCCTGTTGCTGTCACAAGTCACTTGCTGATTAACAAAACTGCTGAATGTGGAGCCTTGTGGATCAGGTGCTGAAGGTGATGTGTGAACGTTTGGTGAAGATTGAGATGTAGAGTTGGTGGATGATGTGGATCCTTCAATACAATCACCCTTGAGTAGTGTTTGGAAGTCCGGTCCAGTCCAGTTTTTTGGTATTTTTGGACAGGGTCCACTAAGCTTCTAAAAGGTCAAAAGACTGGACTGGACCGATTAGGACCGGTCCACATCGGTTTTTTGCAGTCCAGGACCGGACTTTTGACAAATACCAGTCATATTCTCATATATAACATCAGACAAATATGTAGATGTGATCTATACCTTTAGAATAAGCCCAAGAACGTTAAATTCCACTGGGAATTGACAATTTTATGGTGATATTATTTGTTTCCTACTATTTTGTGTACATTTTTACTGTTTTATTTTTTTCTCAATGAATATTTGACCAATAAATACAGTCTTTATCTTGTTTAAAGGGAAAAATAAACTATTGGTTCAGACTGGTCCTAGGACTGAAGGCCGGTCTTTTTCCAGTCTTTGCTTCTCAAAAACCAAAAAACCGAGGACTTTACACTCCCCCACATTGTCTGGCCAGAATTCCGCTGGACTGACCAGACTCCACCAGACTCCAGAACAGTCCAGTCAGAGTCTGGTCAGAGTCCGGTGGAAGTCCGGCGGAAGTCTGGTGGAAGTCCGGCAGAAGTCTGGTGGAAGTCCGGCAGAAGTCTGGTGGAAGTCCGGCAGAAGTCTGGTGGAAGTCCGGCAGAAGTCTGGTGGAAGTCCGGCAGAAGTCCGGTGGAAGTACAAAACATGCCTGTATCCCCTCCTAACCTAAGAATGCGCTACCGCTGATGTGGTTGAGTTTGTTTTTATATGGTAATCAAAGGATTACTATTTTAGGAATTGTCTACAACAAATCCAGAAACCAGTAACTTTAATGACCAACAAACTCTGTTTTTGTGCAAGTTGGGGTTTCCTTGAAAGTATAACCAGTATACTCTTGAATAAAACAACAATACACTTTTAAAGTCCAAATGTTCTAGACTATGATTCTGATAACAAGTTTATAGTCCAATTTCTTAGACTATTATATAGTGCTTTTTGATAGAACAAAGGCAAGTCCCTATAGGATTTAATATCCTTTGTCTATATGATAACCAATTTTGGTAGTACAAAGACAAGCCCCTTTAGGGTTTAATATTCTTTGACTATCCACAACAAATGATTTAAAGTCCCTGAGGCAGACTGTGAGACAGCTTTATAGTACAAGGTTTTATCCTCAGACTCTGACAAAGGATTTAATATCCTTGCTTCCAAGACAAGTCCCTAAAGGATTTAATATTCTTGGTTTACACAGAACAAAGGTAAGCCCCTTTAGGATTTAATACCCTTTGAACTGAGTGAAGCAAAGCAAGTCCACTTGTAATTCCAATTCTAACTTGTGCCAATTCAGAGCGCTGAAACTTGGGAAAGAAAGGAAGAGTGCAAATTCACTAATTTTACTGGTGCTTTCTAGCTACTTTTATACATAAATGAGAAACAAAATTAGGTAAGAGTCTGTGATGTCATGTCTATGTTTTATGATTACTGATGCTATTTTATGATGTCATGTTTTGTTTTATGATGTCATGTCTTGTTTTTGGATGATAAATCATTGTTTTATGATGTCATGTCTTGTTTCTAGATGACTGATCATTGTTTTATGATGTCATGTCTTGTTTCTAGATGACTGATCATTGTTTTATGATGTCATGTCTTGTTTCTAGATGACTGATCATTGTTTTATGATGTCATGTCTTGTTTCTAGATGACTGATCATTGTTTTATGATGTCATATGTTTCATAATGTCACAAAATGTCACATGATGTCACATGGTATCACATGGTATCACATGATGTCACATGATGTCACATGATATCACATGCTTCATTATTAGGACCTTTTATTGATATTTGATTTACTGATGTTATCCTTAGGACTTGTATAACAATCCTTCATAGTTGTAGACTTTGATAGTTACTTTAGATTGCAAGTAGTTCATTTGACCATTATGGATTTTGTATGGTTAGAGTCTGAACTTTTTGTAGTGTTATTTAACAGTATGATAAATAGATCAATTCAGATCATAGTTATCTGCTGCTTTAACATTTATTACTATGCAATTTCCAGTTTAATCAACAAGTGTAGTCAACACTTTTGACCCTTTCAATATCAATTTGTAGATTAATTCATGGTTGGGTTATTGATCTTGTTGATTCAATTGAAGAATAATATTATGAAAAATTGAATAATCCATAGGTATTCAACTTTCAGTCCTATCACCGCGCAGACAGAAAATATCCCCATCCCTAAATATTAATCCTAAGCCCTAAATCTAAATATAACCCTAAGCCTAACCTTTAAATCTAAATATAACCCTAAATTCTATCAAAAGTCCGGCGGACTGTGACCAGAGATACAGTCCAGGCATTTTTCTACTTTCACCGGACTCTGACCGGACTCTCACCGGACTCTCACCGGACTTTTACTGGAATTTTAGTGGAGTCCGCTGGACTCCGGCCAGACAACGTGGGGGACTGTAAAGTACACAAAAAACCAGACTGCTGGTCCAGTCTTTTTGCAGTCTTTTCCAGTCCTGCAACTGGACTTCCAAACACTACCCTTGAGAGCCCAGTGCCATACTGCTCAAGGATGGGTTTGCTGCAGTGGTGGTCTGGGCATTGGCTTGCTGGCAATCCTTTATGGAGGAGAAATGCTGCTTAGCATGCTTACACATTGAGTCGCCTTGTAGATGTTCATCACAGATTTGTGCTTTCAGTTGTGCATGTTGCATCATGTGATCCTTTAGGAGTCAGCTTTGGCCTTTGGAAAGGATGAGAAAGGATGACGCCATATTTTATCTACCCCAATCAACTGATAAGGCCTGGCCACCCCAGCTTACACTTAGCTGGTTGCCATCAGCCATCATCAGCAAACTCTGATTTTTGTTGTTGTCGGGGGATACACATTGTATCCAACACTAGGTATGCTTAGTATTGCTATTACTTTCACCATTTACTCTACAATCATATTACATACCACATTCCCCTTCCTGCTCCTTGTGGACATCCCTTTATTGTTGTAGTAATTGACCCTTCACCGATGACATTGTACAGATGTCAGTTCTATTCTTGTTATTGTACATGCCTTATGCCTTCTATTTGCTTTAGCCATATTTAGTTGCAGCTTCACATGTGTGTAGTATATAGGTACAAGGTGCTTATTGAAGATAAGAACCTTAGAATTCAACTTGATTCCCAGGTTCTTACCTCCTCTAACAGTCATAGTGAGTTTGCTGATTAGTCTCGTACCAAGATTGTCCACATGTGGACAGTCTTGTCTGAAAGTCTGTCACATGGCAGGGCAGTGCACCACCCAGGTCACAACCATTAGATAAAAAAGGTAGTCTTTGATGGAAATGATTACAATTTTTTATTGCCGGACTATGATAGCGTGACAAGGAATAAAAAATGAGCCATCATTTTGAATGAGGGCTTGCCCCACCTGTGTGAACTTGAAAAATACAAAGAATTGAGATTTATATTCCTAGCATGCCTTTAAACATATTCTGTCTATGATGTTGACCTCAGAAGTCACCTCACAGGACACTATAAATCCATTTACCCAAAACTATGCACTGCCCTGATGAAATGCAGACTTTGTTATAAGCCCCTCTTATGTTTTGAGAGGTGGCTTAGTTGAGCCTAGTTTGCTGATGATGACTGTGGTTATGGTTGGTCATGACCCAGTCATGACTATAACTGGTCATCAAAAACTGGCTGGTCATGACTGCACAACACTGTGGATAAAGCTATCCAGAAACTCAGCATCAGCAAACTCCAATTTTTGTCACTATGACAAAAATTGGAGTTTGCTGATGGGGGTTTCAAACATATTGGGAAGAAACCCCCCCTGAGCTGAGCAAGGTTGTTTGTATATGTTATCATAAACCCCCCAGGTTGGGGTTCAATAATAATGCCAAACTCATGCCAGCTAGACATAGCATATCATTCAATAACTTCAATTGGGGGTTGAGGGTTGAACATTGAGTGCTGAGTCCTTTCAAAATATTTATCTTGATCTCTACATGCCCAACATTCAATGCCACTTATGTTGGAAATATTGATCTGATTGTATCAGTATTGCATGATATTGCATCATTTGATTAGTTTTGATATCAGACCAATGTTGGATATGACTCATAGATAAGTATAGCCACATTTTCTATGTATATAAACTGTAAACCATTGAGGTTGATCCTCATTGGTTTAAACCAATATACCTGATATCCAATCATTGCACTACACTACTGAGTTATAGTTCTCTCACAACTGCATATTCTTTAAACCTGACAACCAAATTTCTACAACTTACCCTTCTCATGATTGGATCTGCTGTCCCTGGAGCATCTTGCCTTGTGTAACCTTGTGTGGACTGAAGTTTTCACCCTGTCCATCACCATCTGGATAACATACATGTGTGCATAATATTAATAGGCTCTGAACATGGAAAACAAAGTATCTATATATTCAAACATTATATGTGTGATATAAATTATGATATATTTTGTGAATTGTCCCTTGATCCTCCAGGGTCAATAGTAGTCCACAGATTATGAAATATTGGGTGGAGAGTATCTAGTTATATTAGAGCTGAAATATGTGGATTCAAATACAAGATAGTCCCCTGCAGCTGCACTACTATGTCATGAATTAGTTTGCAGCCAACTGATCATTGGTTGGACTTTGAATGTTGGAAGGGAAAATATGGACTGCCGATTGAGTGCCAACAAGTGACTTTGAGGAGAAACCTGGGTTTCTGGATATTTTTATCTGCAGGAGACTAAGGACTGTCTATGGTCCTGACTTCTTGATGTCCTGCAGGGTTGCCTCTGAATAAAAAGAAAGTATTATCTATTATTTGGGAGCTATGGAACCAATATTCATTGCATGAGCCATTCCTGTCAGGCTGTCATTCCATATGAACACTAAATATCTCAATACCTGGAATGATATCAGACTTCTTCCACCCAGCAGTGGGTGTGGGTGGGGTCAAAAATCATATCTACATGCTGAGCATGAATTTAATTTGTAAAGGCCATAAAATATTTCACACACACCTTTCTTGGAACTTTTATCTATCTGACATGTCACATGTCGCATATAGGTCATTTTCATTACCCACAGTCACTCACCCAACTGGGTTGGAATCCATTGGCTATTACCCACATTGAAAGTATACTATATCCCATTCCTTCCAATTGCCTCTTCAGCAACTCTTCCAAAAAATTTCACCTGACTCCTGTATCTGTGTATCATCCCTGTTACATGAACATATACATCTTGTCCATGCACATGCAAGCCTCTCCTCAATTGGACATGAAGCTATCCTGCATTCACACCTCATGGGGATCCAGACTGTCTTTACAGTGATAGGACCCAGGAGACATCTAGGGATGTAAATGCACCATTTTTGCAGTTTCACAACCTTCACAGTATACTTGCAGATGCTCACATATCATTGTGGATACTTGCAGATCATTGCAGATCATTGCAGATACTTGCAGTCATCACCAACATTTGCATTATCATTTGCAGTTGCCAGCTGTTCTTGCAATATTTAAACACAACTCCAATGAGGGCCACTCAGGTGACTTTATTACTCATCACCTTTATTTTTATCTTGTCTCCTTTTATTTGGCTCTTATCTCCTATGTTTCATTACCAAATTACCAGATCCATGTGACTCCGCTTTAACCCGCATTTTACATTTCTGTTTCCTTTCTGCACTTAGCTATTTGCTAGTTACTATATTATTAGCAGTAGCAAGTAATGTAAAGCAACAGAGGAGAACAGACAAAATTACCACAGTTTTGATCCCACCTTTGGAACATTGTACTAAGCTACTCTTGCACTCCTTGAAAATCATCCTGCAAACTTCACTTTTTCTGTGCATTATCTCGCACTTTAAAGCAAACCTTCACACCTCATAAAAGCTCACTTTCACCTATCAAAGAGAACTACATCAACCCCATACACTACATAACTACTTGTGGTCTGTCCTGACCGCAGGTGTCAGGGGACACCGGATTTTTGACTGAAGCACCGACTCCTGATCAGGTGTGAACCCTACCCCAGTCCTGACTCCAAACCATCTCCTGATTCTACTCCAGAATCAAGACCTGAGCATGACTCGGTATGTTCCACCTCACCGACAAGATTGACCCAAACCCAAACTGACCGATTCAACTCCTGAATCACAATTGGTCCCAGTGCAACTCCCGAATCTCAATCGGCCCAACTCCTGATCCAATTTCGACTTCTTATTTTATTATTTTATTTTATCTTCACATGACACCATTTTTATTATCTTTATTATCACACCATTTCTTTATTTATTTACATATCTCCATTATGTCCATATTAGTACTTAAATACCACACCATCCTAGCAGGGATCCCCATCCTTTCCTCTTTGGATCCCCTGCTAGGTGAGTTGATGTAACATATTACTTATAAATATTATTAACTTTGGATCCCCTGCTAGTCTGACTAAGTCAGTACTGCAGTTGCCCTAACAGCAGGTATTCACCATAAAGACAATATCTCTGTCTGTTTAATTTCAATTTTTCATTTGTGCAAACAATATACTTCCATTCCACATATTACAACTACAAGCAATGATATCCAGTATACCATGATTCCTTTCTGAGCTCTTCCCCACACTGCCCACAAGAATTTTTTTTTCTCTATTTTTTGGTTTTTTTGCCTAGAGGGGTGTTGTTACAACTTCAAACAGTTCAGATGGTTCTAACTGTAGACAGTTGTATAAAATCAGTTCTTCATAATAGTGAGCTCTGAAGAATGCCAAGAGGTCATCTCAAGGTATTGTCTTCAAGAGTTTGAGAGAGATTAAGAGTAAGATAACCAAGTATGATTCTCAAGAACTAGCTAGAGAATACAGTTGTAATAAATACAGTATTTATATGAAAAGGATGAGTCACATATAGTATGAGTTGTCCACAAGTAAAAGGTGAGTCATATGTCAAAAATAGAAACGACTCATGCAATGAGTCATACACATGTCAATGAAACAATGAAAAAGATAAGGTGAACATGAGTAAACAGAAATGAAAAGAGGATGTGGTGCATGTGTAGAGGAAATGGCATTGTGTTCGGTGGAGTTTAGGAAAATAAAAAGAATTGTTCATAACAGGTATGATGATTTAAGTATGCAGTATAAAGCAATGGCTTATTTCTCTGCTACAGTTCCCAATTAGTACTACTCATCAACAAACAAGAATTGAATCCATACACAAGAGATTATTCAATGCAGTCTGTATAGCCTCCTCAACCAGTAATTCACAATTGACATCATCAACGTGCAAGAAGCGTTTGAAAGGATTTGGGAATGTATGTTTGACATGACTTGTTGCCTGAGGGCCTTTGGAAATATTTTCAAGTTCAAAAATCCTTTCAATGGCTTGCTTGACAGAGGCATCACAAGTTGATTGCTGATAAATTTGAACAGCTCTTTGTAAAGAGTCTTTTGTGCTTGGTGATTTTTGAGAAAGGAAGAAAGACAAGTGGCCAATAATAGCTGCAACTAATAGTAAAAGTCAGTATTGTGGAGGGTGTGAAAAAGGTTGAATTGGATGCATGCCAATTGCACAGTATGTAGCTTCTTTTAAGTTGAATTCGGTAGATAGATTGGAAAGCTTGAAAAAATTTGGAAGATGAATGAAATGAGCCACTTTTGCCAGTTGTAGTGCCAAAGAGCAAACACTCACAATGGGTGACATAATTTTGGAGAAAGAATGCTGTACATCAAAATATATAAAAACTAGATAAAACAAGTCAGTACAGAGATGAGAATGAGGGAAAAAAAATTACCAAATGATATTTATTACAGAGATGAAAAAGAGAAGTTAAGAGTAATTGTACTTACTATCTGTAAGCAAAGGTATTACATAGATAAGCAGAAAACAAGACAAATCAGAAATTACTGCACATACTTGCTGTTGAGAAATGTAAGTCATGGAGTAATTGATAAATAACATTACATAATCAACATACATACTGTGCAAAATATATGCCAATTAGGTTAGCAGAAATGAAGATATAATTGGTGCACTTACAATCTGTCCAAATATGAATAAAAGAGGGTGACAGAATAATCAAGACTTGTCTGTGCTTGCACTTACCTCCTGTCAAAAGAGTAAGCTAGAGTCAAGGCAGATCAAGATGGTCTTGCACTTACCAACTGTCAAAGGAGTGAGCTAGAGTCAAGGCAGATCAAGATGGTGTTGTACTTACATTCTGTCAAAAGAGTAAGCTAGAGTCAAGGCATATCAAGATAACCTTGCACTTACCCTCTGTCCAAAGAGTAAGCTAGAGTCAAGGCAGATCAAGATGGTATTGTACTTACATTCTGTCAAAGAGTAAGCTAGAGTCAAGGCAGATCAAGATGGTCTTGCACTTACAAACTGTCAAAAGAATCAGCTAGAATCAAGGCAGGATCAAGATGGTCTTGCACTTACTAACTGTCAAAAGAGTAAGCTAGAGTCAAGGAAGATCAAGATGGTCTTACACTTACCAACTATCAAACAAGTAAAGTAGAGTCAAGGCAGATCAAGATAGTCTTGCACTTACAGACTGTCAAAAGAGTAAGCTAGAATCAAGGCAGATCAAGATGGTCTTGCACTTACCAACTGTCAAAAGAGTAAGCTAGAGTCCAAGGCAGATCAAGATGGTCTTGCAGTTACCAACTGTCAAAAGAGTAAGCTAGAGTCCAAGGAAGATAAGATGGTCTTGCACTTACAGACTGTCAGGAGAATAAGCAAGAGTCAAGGCAGATAAAGATGGTCTTGCACTTACCTCCTGTCAAAAGAGTGAGCTATAGTCAAGGCAGGTCAAGATGGTCTTGCACTTACATCCTGTCAAAGGAATAAGCTAGAGTCAAGGCAGATCAAGATAGTCTTGCACTTACCTCCTGTCAAAAGAGTAAGCTAGAGTCAAGGCAGATCAAGATAGTCTTGCACTTACCAACTGTCAAAAGGGTAAGCTAGAGCCAAGGCAGATCAAGATGGTCTTGCACTTACCTTCTATCAAAAGAGTAAGCTAGAGTCAAGGAAGATAAGATGGTCTTGCACTTACAGACTGTCAAAAGAGTAAAGTAGAGTCAAGGAAGATAAGATGGTCTTGCACTTACATCCTATCAAAAGAGTAAAGTAGAGTCAAGGCAGATCAAGGTCTTGCACTTACCTTCTGTCAAAAGAGTAAGCTAGAGTCAAGGCAGATCAAGATGGTCTTGCACTTACAGACTGTCAAAAGAGTAAGTTAGAGTCAAGGCAGATCAAGATGGTCTTGCACTTACCAACTGTCAAAAGAGTAAACTAGAGTCAAGGCAGATCAAGATGGTCTTGCACTTACCTTCTGTCAAAAGAGTAAGCTAGAGTCAAGGCAGATCAAGATGATCTTGCACTTACCCACTGTCAAAAGAGTAAGCTAGAGTCAAGGTAGATCAAGACAATCTTGCACTTACCAACTGTCAAAAGGGTAAGCTAGAGTCAAGGCAGATCAAGATCAAGATGGTCTTGCACTTACATCCTGTCAAAAGAGTAAGCTAGAGTCAAGGCAGATCAAGATGGTCTTGCACTTACTCCCTGTCAAAAGAGTAAGCTAGAGTCAAAGCAGATCAAGATAGTCTTGCACTTACTCCCTGTCAAAAGAGTAAGGTAGAGTCAAGGCAGATCAAGATGGTCTTGCGCTTACCCACTGTCAAGAGAGTAAGGTAGAGTCAAGGCAAATCAAGATGGTCTTGCACTTACAGACTGTCAAAAGAGTAAGCTAGAGTCAAGGCAGATCAAGATGGCTTGCACTTACAGACTGTCAAAAGAGTAAGCTAGAGTCAAGGCAGATCAAGATGGTCTTCCACTTACAGACTGTCAAAAGAGTAAGCTATAGTCAAGGCAGATCAAGATGGTCTTGCACTTACTCCCTGTCAAGAGAGTAAGCTAGAGTCAAGGCAGATCAAGATGATCTTGCACTTACTCCCTGTCAAAAGAGTAAGCTAGGGTCAAAGCAGATCAAGATAGTCTTGCACTTACATCCTGTCAAAAGAGTAAGCTAGAGTCAAGGCAGATCAAGATGGTCTTGCACTTACATACTGTCAAAAAGAGTAAGCTAGAGGCAAATCAAGAAGGTCCTGCACTTACAATCTGTCAAAAAATTTCAGGTAACAAGCAACATAAATATTGATGACTCTTTTTGTACACACATACTGTTGTAGTATATGTCAGTCCAAAGTGTTGAGCACTAAATGCTTAAGATAACACCCTACAAAATAAATCAGTTGTTAATGGATTCTTTAGTCTTCTCAAAGACATACTACAATTTGTGGAAAATATGTCAGAGCAAATACCATGATATATACCCAATTTCCTTTAAAAATTGTTGATCCCGCCTGGTTCAAAAGTCTAGGAGTTATGTTAATGTCAGAGTTTAAAAATATCATAGTTCCCAACCTTTTAACCCCATATTTAATACACACCTCCATATTGTTTTGCTGTGTTGAAAGAAAGAGTTGTTGTAATTCTTCACTAGACAGTGCAGCTGCTGTTTTTTCAATCAAGTCTTTACAATCAGCTCCAGGCTCATGCATCTCTATGTCACACAATTAGCCAAATAGTTTTTAACAAGTATAACACTTACTTCGAAAGACAACATATGCCTTTGGTGGATATTTAAATTCTTCAAACTGTTGATGAATACTCTGTTCAAAATCAGTCCAAGCTCTTTGAGGAGCTTGTTGCATTGCCTCAGCCCTACTATTACCTTCTTCCTTCATGAGTTGCTTGATTTTAGCAACATCAAGAGAGTCGGTCTTCGTCCACAAAACAATCACTGGCACTTCATGGCCTTATTTTTCACGGTAACATATTGGTAAGATAGTACACATACCAAGCCCTGTCCCACATTCAATGAAAAATTTCTTTTCCGCTGCCGTGATTGGCCGATCATCACTCGTTGGGATACAGTACCTACGCAAAACATTTTTCTGTCAAGAAATTTGTTCTCTAAGGCGAGTACCAACACACCAGATTGCATGAAGCTGCTCCTTGACACTCCTTGCCCTCGAACGCTCCTTAATGAACTCCTGTACCATCTTCAACTCCTGAGCACTGCCAGCTTCAAAACCAGGGGCATCATGAAAGATAAAACCAGGATTGCTCTTAAATATCATTTGATTCTTGATGTCATGCTCTCCACGCTGTGGTGTGACGATATTGATTGAACTATAACCCCAATACTAGTAAAGAAACTGCTTACCCCCATCGATGGATTAAGGACCGAGGACTTGATCTGAGATCATGGGCATGGATGTCAGCATCTGGCACGAACTTTCACAATATGCCTCACCTTTCGACCATTCGGACTAAAGATCATAGGTTCTCCTGTAGTGTTGCAGAGTCTTTGCAGGATTGTTGTCTTGCCTGCGTTGGCTCGCCCAATCACGAGGATACGGAATCGAGCAAACTTTGCCTGCAGTTTCTTAATCTGCTCAGGAGTGAGTTGGGGTTCCGATGAAGTAGACATGGCGAAAGACGCTCTCGTAGATGTGAACAACGATAAGGACCACTGTTACACGTGACGGTTGAAACTCCGAAATCGTGTAGCGCGGTGTGACGCTCGTACTACGAGACTAGCAGCACTATCTATTATTTAGGAGCTATGGAACCGATATCCATTGCGTGAGCCGTTCTTGCCCTTCCGTATGAGCACTAAAATATCTCGATACATAGAATGATATCGGATTTCTTCCACCCAGCAGTGGGTGGGGTTGAAAATCATATCTACATGCTGAGCGCGAATTTAATTCATAAAGGCCATAAAGTATTTCACACACACCTTTCTTGCGAACTTTTATCCGTCTGACGTGTCGCATATAGGTCATTGTCATTACCCACAGTCACTCACCCGACCGGGTTGGAATCCGTTGGCTATTACCCGCCTTGAAAGTATACTACATCCCATTCCTTCCAATCGCCTCTTCAGCAACTCTTCCGAACTTTCTCACCTCACTGCCGTATCTGCGTACCATCCTGTTACGTGAACATATACACCTCATCCATGCACATGGAAGTCTCTCCTCAATCGGACACGAAGCCATCCTGCATTCACACCTCATGGGGATCCGGACTGTCTTTACGGATCACAGTTTATTTGGATTCGATGATGCTGCTAGCATCTTGACGAACAAGCTAATGGTGGGGACTTTGAAGAATGTAGATGCAGTGATCTGCGTCTCTCATACAGGGTATGTGTCCTTACCGATTAGAACCCATATTTTTGTTGATATACACGACTTACTGTAGCCGGGAGAACACAGTCCTTAGAGGCCAACTTTTCGAGCATTCCGAAGAAGATCCAAACATCCTTGAAGTTCGTCGGAATTTATACGTTATTCCAAATGCGCTTGTTGCAGAGCAGTTCAAGCCATGCGTGCAGCCGTCAACCGATACCAGTTAAGGGACTAAAATTTCTTCAATCGACAACTACTTTGACATCTTGCAGTCACAATTGTCGTCTTGTCGCGGTTGGCCTATCGAAAAGGTATAGACCTTTTGGTAGCCACTGCACCAAAAATTTGTGCCCGCTTCCCTAACGTTAATTTTGTTGTTGGTACGTTCTCTTTCTATCATTTGAGCCTTTTATTAATTGCTGTTGTCACTCCTTCACAACAGGTGGCGATGGCCCTAAGCTCATCGACCTTCTGCAAATGCGAGAGAAACATTTACTACAAGACCGTATTGAACTACTCGGTCCTATTCGCCATAAAGACGTTATTTCCGTACGTTTTGATTCCTAATTTTCTTTTCTTTCTCCAAAACTTCCATACTTTCTAGGTGCTCTCTCGAGGGTCGATTTTCATGAACACATCGCTCACGGAAGCCTTTGGGATTGCCATCCTAGAAGCAGCATGTGCGGGACTATATGTCGTTTCTACCAGAGTCGGAGGCGTTCCCGAAATTCTGCCTGAAGACATGATCAGCTTTGCCGAACCTGACGAAGAGGGTAATTCTATATTATGTTATACTATCTTCTTGAACTTATTGAAAAAATGTCAGATGTTATTCGGGCAATATCAGAGGCTGTTGACATCATAAAGAGGGGGAAACACGACCCTTTTCAAGCTCACGAGCGCATCAAGACGTTTTAC
The DNA here is from genome assembly GCA_015039465.1 of Phlegmacium glaucopus. Taxonomy (NCBI): domain Eukaryota; kingdom Fungi; phylum Basidiomycota; class Agaricomycetes; order Agaricales; family Cortinariaceae; genus Phlegmacium; species Phlegmacium glaucopus. Next base: position 486,348 of record MU130497.1, on the reverse strand, counting down.
AACTGGGAAGAAGTAACCTCACGAACGGAAAAAGTCTATGACGCCGTGTTAAAGTCGAGACAAATGGACCTTATGGAGCGGATTCAACGGTGCGAGTTGATTTGTTTTCGCCTTTTGATGTTATCTTTATCAGTATTTCTAGGACCATGGATCTAGGACCATTCGCTGGCCCCATCTATACAACCATCCTCCTCGTAGATTGCTTATTCTTCCTGTTCCTCGAATGGTGGATGCCTAGGGAAGATCTGCATTTTGTCCATCACCACTGGAACCAAGCTGTGTTTGCGGAGGTTTGACCTTTTCCCATTGTTCCTCGTTATATTCTAACTTTTGCCGTAGCTTGTGGAAAATGAGAAACTGACTAAGGAGAAACCTGTGGCGACGCAGTGGATGCCAGAGCAAACTTAGGGGACAAATTGTTCTGCAGGTTTGTTATCTCATGCTATGAACCCCCAAAGGAATAGAACTAACGTTTGAGTTGGTGGAATAAAGATTAACACGATACGTGTGGCTTGCCGATCATATTCCTGCCTCAGGCGTCTCTGTCAGCTTTCAGGAAGACATTGATATTGGCTTCCTAACCTGTTGAACGTGCTTCTTTAGCTCCATTGGCTCGCGTGCAATGCCCAGGGCTTTGAAAAGAAGTTGATTGCGATCGTGATGACCCCTTAGGCCCCTGAGCCGCACTGGCATAAAGATAGAAATAACATGTTTCCTTGATATTAACTCTAGATATCCTTTTCATTCTTTGTAATTATGCAGGGACATTTACGATCTGAAGACAGGACGACATAGTCGAAGAATAAAAAATCATTTCTTTGAGATAGATTTGTGAAGAACGAATATCATTTATAAACCATCACAAGGATCTCTAGCAAGATACACCTGTATGTCTTTCGTCTTAAGTTGCCGCAAAGAACTCACATCCATCTCCTCTATATATGCTCCCCTCCTGGCGATATCAGTGCACAAAATTTGCACTCCAAGTAATGGTGTCACTCCTACACGAGTGGACAATGCACGTCCAAATTCTCCGGATCCATCCAAGCTTAGATCGCCGATCGAGATGACTTTGAGCATTGGGCATAAGCAAGCTCTGTCGCTATCATGCATTTGCGGCTCGTAGTAGCTGAAACAGTCTATAAAATGCGGTGTCAACAAATTATTTCCGAGTTGGGGTTCTTCATCCCTTTGTTTCAATAGTAGTTCAATCAGGGAGTCTCCAGCGAGTTCGAGGCAAGATACTAGTTCTCCTGCGTTGATCCCCATGTTAATGATATGGAGCGAAATGAGAACACAGGATGATTGAGTTATGAAAGTGGTGAAAGCCTCCGCGTCCCATTCGTCCTCACATTCGAGGATAAGCTTTTTAAGGCAAGGTGCCGATATTTTCTTCATAAGAGAGTGGATGGTTCCTGTAGTTTTGAAATCGGCAGTGTCTCCTTCGTAGTTGGAGAGCTTCAAGTACTTCAATGAGTTACAAGTCACTGCCTCCACATGGCCTGAAACAGTGGGACCTATAATGTTGAAGAATGCGCACACTTCCAGCCTGCCAGCTCTGGTGAGGAACCGCAAAGCATCAATCGCGGAGAGTTTATAATCCACTCGAAGAGTTGTCAGCCTATCGTAAGGCACAAGAGAGAAGGTCCTATTGATTGACAATGAAGATGGATAGGCAACGACACCAGTCACCGCCCTATCATGGTTGTCAAGCAAAAAAAGTTCTCGGAAGTTTTCACCATATTGTACGATAGTCAACAACAGAGTGGATAGACACTGAATCTCAGCGTCTTGTTCCACATCCATAAGTACGAGACTTTCCAAAATAGCAGATCCACCGCGCGGAATACGAGAGAACTCTTCTCTCAGATGAGTAACAAGGGGGGCGAATATCCGGAAAGCCTTCCACCTGCCTATATGACTAATCAAAAGGTTGAGGTAAGGCCTCAAGGGTTCGATACAGTCTGGGCAGATATCAGGTCCGATTGGTTCATTCCAGGGTGGAGCAGCCAGGCGCGATTCAGGGAAAGCAATGGCCTTCCAGGAGATTGTTACGCAGAGGGGATACGTCGTATTTCTCTGAAGGCGCTGAGTCAAGGAATCGAGCGAAGGGTAGAGGTAGCCCGTGAGTCTGTCCCGCTTGATATTAATATTTATGATTCCATCTTTGATATGCATGGGGTTATAGTCATGGTGAGCTGCGTTCGGAAATCTGAGAGGTATGCTGTCGACCCTCCATTCCGGGCTGATCTGGTGGTTAAATTGGAATTTAGGTTTAGCAATGGGCCAGGCCATGGGTTCTAAATTGATATTCAGTGGACGACGGGATGTAGTTTCTAGTATGAATACCTATAAAAGTATCTTGGGGGGGATGCGACAACTGGCGTATATGCATGGCGCATTTTTATACTCGAATACCGGATTGCCTTTTTCGAGTTTTTCTTTCAAGAAAAAGAAATTCAAGGCCGCTTTTTTTGCTCGTGGCCTCAACAACAGTGGCATCTTCTTTAAGAATGGTGGCCGCTAATTTATAAAACCTGTCCAGCCAGAACATTTCATTCTGCGCCAGTTCAAGATTTGTTTCATATCCATATAAGTACCAGACTTTCCAAGGAAGGAGAGCCACTGTGTGGAATACGAGAAAACTCTTCTCTCAGATGAGTAACAAGGGGGGGGGATATCCGGAAAGCCCTCCACCTGCGTATATGATTAATCAGAGGTAAGGCTTCAAGAGTTCGATACAATCTGGGCAGATATCAGGTCCAAAATTTGGTCCATTCCAGGGTGAGCAGCCTGGCGCGATACAGGGAAAGCGACAGCCTTCCATGACATAGTTACACAGAGAAACTAGGGTATGCATTGATGGAATAACTGGATTGCCTTTTTGGGTTATGGTCACATTTTTTTTGAAAAATTCCAGTTCAAAGGCCGCTCAAGCCCTCTGCTCGTGGCTTCAACAACAATGGCATATGCATTAAGAGCGCTGGCTGCTAAGGCCTGTCCAGCCAGAGCAGTTCGTTCTGCTCCGGTTCTTCGTCGCTCGTTTGTCGTCTGCACTTCAAGAACGCGTCGTAAGCAAAAAAAATCTTATACTATATTGACGAAGACTTACCTGCTCCTAGTTCAACCTCGTCTAGCATTGCTAGTACGGCATGCATCTACCGCAACGCAACCCATAGAAAACGAGGAGAGTCTGGAAAGCGACCAAGGCCTTGATCCCACCTCATTCGAGACTCTTCAAGGTGTCTTACACCCAAACACTCTAAAAGCTATCAAGCACACACATATGTCGCCCGTCCAAGCACGCATTTTTCCTCTCCTCCCTGACCTTGCCCTGCCATACGACCCTTCCACTCTCCGTACAAAAGACAAGCCTCGGGATTTACTTGTCAAAGCCAAAACAGGAACCGGTAAAACTATGGGTTTCCTCATTCCCGCTATCGAGGCTCGATTAAAAGCCATCGACGCACATGTCGAGAGTTCATTAACCGACAGCGGCATCACTGTTACTCCCCAGTTCAAGGCTAAAGCTATAAACCGCTATGCTACTGAACGTGTTGGCACACTTATCGTCAGTCCTACAAGAGAGCTTGCAACCCAAATCGCAGTTGAAGCTACCAATTTGACAGCAAAGCATGTCGGGTTTCAAGTTCGTGTTCTTCTTGGAGGTGAAAGCAGGGCTAGGCAAATCAGGGACTGGCAAGGTCGCAAAGACATCGTTGTCTGCACTCCGGGTCGTGTATTGGATCTCCTCGAATCAGAACCGGAATTTTCTGCTGCTATGAAACATACACAAGTGGTTAGTCTTTTTTTTCTCTCTTCTCCTTTCGCTGGACACCTAAAACTAAAATCTTTCTAAATTAGCTTATTCTTGATGAAGCGGACACTCTACTTCACATGGGTTTTAGAGATGACATCGAAAGCATCAAGTCATACCTGCCTAACTCTCCCGAACGTCAAACATTCCTGTTCTCTGCCACCGTCTCTCCAGCTATTCGCCAGGTGGCCCTTTCCACCCTATCAAGCGGCCACAAATACATCAACTGCGTTTCTGAGGACGACTCACCGGTGCATGATCACATCCCGCAATACCACACCATCCTTTCAGACCCTTCGCAATTCTTCCCTCATCTCCTTCGTTTGATCACACATGATCAACTCTCCTTGGGAAATAAATCCAAAATCATCGTTTTCTTTTCTACGACGAGGAGTGTACAATTATTCTCTTCCTTCCTCGTCAAAGCGGGGCCTAAGATTCTCCCCTCTGGTAACAAGACCAAGGTGTACGAGATGCACTCCAAGCGGGATATGGACAGGCGAATGGCGGTTTCCAAGAACTTCAGGAATGATACGTCTGGCGCAGCTATCCTTGTTACTTCCGATGTTTCTGCTCGTGGAGTCGATTATCCCGGAGTATCTCGTGTCATCCAGATGGGTGTACCAGCGAGTGGTGATATGTATATCCATCGAGTAGGACGTACTGGACGAGGAGACAACAAAACGGGTCGTGGAGATCTAGTACTCTGTTCCTGGGAGATGGGATTCATGAGAAGACAACTTCGCAGCATGCCTCTCAAACCTCTCACTATGAGTGCCTTGGAAGAACAGACTAAGGAGCTCGCAATGTCAAAGGATGCGGAAAACGCTGGACCAGGCAAGGAACCCATCTACTCACTTCGATTGGCCGAGATCGACCCTACTTGTCGGATTACCGCAAAGGCTGTGGACCCGGATGCTCCTCATGAAACTTTCATGGCCCAAGTTGGCTTTTACCTTGGCCGTATTGGTGAATTGGGTTTGAACAAGGATGAAGTAGTTTCTGGTCTGCAGGCTTGGACTCAGGAAGTATTCGGATTGGACCAGCCACCTGTCGTTCCCCATGGAGCGCAAATGAGGTTAGGATTATTAGGGGGCGGTGGTAGTAACAATAATCGCTCGTTTAACCGTGGAACGGGCTCTTATGGATCTGCACGCGCCAGCTGGGTAGGACGCGGGAGCCAGGCTTCGAGGACTGGTACAGGCGGCTCGTCTTATGGTCAACGGTCAGGCGGCTATGGATCCTCCTCCTCCTCATACGGCTCCCGTGACTCCAATAGCTATACTCCTCGATCATCCTCTCAATACGGCTCCCGTGACTCAAACTATACTCCTCGCACATCCTCCTCATACGGCTCCCGTGACTCAAATAGCTATACTCCTCGTGCATCCTCCTCATACGGCTCCCGTGACTCAAACAGCTATACTCCTCGAGCATCCTCCTCATATGGCTCCCGTGACTCAAACAGCTCTACTCCTCGAGCATCCTCCTCTCAATATGGCTCTCGTGATTCAAACAGTTATACTCCTCGAAGTGGTGGTAGCACATCCTCTTATGGCTCTCGTGACTCAAAACCCTATACTCCTCGAAGTGGTAGCACATCTTCTTATGGCTCTCGACCTTTTACTCCTCGAAGCGGTAACACATCCTCCACATATAGCTCTCGCGATGATAAACCAAGCTATGGTGGTAGCGGCAGTAGGCAAGGCGGTAGTAGGGGAGGTAGTCGTGACAAATCATCCTCCAGCTACGATGAGTTCTTTTAAAAAAATCTGGCAGTATAGAGGCTTAGCTATTTGAATATGTTACTTTGGTTTTTTTTTCTTTTCTTCCTGTTATTTTTGAAATGGCTCGCTAATTAATTTTCTGTGTATTCTACTTAACTTTCTCAAGTCTGTCTATATATATAGAGATATATAAGCGTATGTACATCCTTTGCCTTGGTAATCGTTGCACCCCCTCCACTCTTTATACCATCCAATATCAGTCCTGTTTTTACTGTTTATGTGTGGTGGTAATGAACTAATTAATATACTTGTGCATACGTTTCGCGTCGGTATTGTAACGTAGTATCATCGGAATAACGGGTATCGATGGGAAACAATCTTCTGGATCCTGCAACCTTGGATATCGATGGTGTGATAATTCGTATGTACTACATGTGAATTTAATTGTGGCGTGGAGCCAGCTTGGCGATATTTTCGGAATGAGTTGCCAGTGTGACCGCGGAATTATCCGGGTGTGATTGATTGTGAAAACGTCGAAGGCGCTAATTTACTGCGTGATGCGTATTGTGTGTGCTGGGCGTATACTTTCCTCAATTTTTTTATAATCGCAGGTGAGCTCTATCTTATTATCCTCCCACAAATCATCGTGCTTGTCACTGATTATCATCGACAATGGTGAATGGTCCAAATTTCACTCCCCCCCTCTGCACTTAGTGCCACACTTGCACCAGTCTTCGCCGCTCCCCACCACTTTTGTCGAGAGAGCCCCAGACGTCGATTCATCCCTTGTTCGACGATCATTTTCTGTCAGTTGTGGAAGGGCTCTTGAACAATGTCAAAGTGCTTGCAGATGTAGCAGCAGTGGGCTCAACACCGGCAGCAACATCAATGTGCTCGAGCAAAGGGTGTAGATGCCTATCGCGACGACGAGTTACGGTTCTCGTCCACCATCTGTCGCGTAGTCTGGTTGGGGTAGAGCCCCCCAACTGGTTACGGGTTATACTATATATCTACAACGAGGTGCGTTTTCACCACTGTAAACTTTTTTTTTGCCATTTTTGAGGTTGTCATGTTTATAGATATAACCCGGTTTCAACATTTTTCATGTTGAACGTAGAATTCATTCCCTAGTTTGATAATCTGTAGTATATAAAGTATCAATCGTAGTAATGATAAACATTCTTCGAAGTCTTGAACATCTAGAAGCTATTCTTATCGTTAAACGGTTAGGCGGCTATGGACTTACCACCACTACCTCCTCTTAAGCCTCGCGTGACTCAGATAAATATACTGCACCATCCTCTCTCAGAGGCCCGTTACCGACCTATATATTTCGACGATATATACGCTGGTAGGTGTAACGTGACTTATTTTAAAAAATATATGATCATTGATTAGATTACATAGGGAGTCGGAGAAACCGCTCGTCCTGCACAAAGAAGAAATCGAAAAACTGCCAATTCTTTGTTTTAAATTATCCGGTGTGATTGTTTATGAAATGTCGAACGTATTGTGGCGCGCGCTAATTTATGCGTGTGCTGGGTGGTGCCGTTGGTGCGTAATTGGGTGCGCTGGGCCAAAAATACATGGAGAATGTGTTCTGTGAGGAACCTGGATATTTATCATTCTGGTGATTTATAGCAGCCGTTCGAATATAAAGAAGAATTTGCAAAAAAAGAAAAAAGAAAAAAGCTCATACATGCGTGTTGATATTGTTTATTCGTTTCGGAGGGCGTCCATGGACTTTTTGATTCCAACTATCCAATATATCGCTCTTCCTTGTGTTATTACCCAACACGAAATGAGAGGCAAGAAAGCTGAAGTATTGATTAACGCTGGTGTATGCTGGGGGTTCGAATATGGGTTGTACGAGAGAAGCAATTGATGCTGACGTCAATTGATACCAACAACAGTCAACGCCTCGGCAAGAAGTGAACGCTAAATTAAAAATGTCATGGCTGAATACTACTGCGTATGTCTTTTCCCCCTTTTTCCACTTTCCTTTTCCGAAATTCCGATTTTCATCTGTCAACTATTTGTTAGTTCTGTTTGAGCACAGGGACTAAAATAGTCAGGCGAACATATTTCCTAGTTTATCATGCGGCGCCAATGGTGCTTGGCTTCATCAAAAGTTGCGGATGCTATGAGAGAGCAATGGGGATCAAATTTACCCTCTTGAGCCATTGGCCCGGAAGGTTAGACGCTAAATTTAAGGATGTCATGGGTTGAATATGTCTTTTTCCCCCCCCCTTTCCATTTCCCTTTTCCGATTTTCTGATCTGTCAACCGTTTGTCAGTTCTGTTTGAGCACAGGAACTAAAATAGTCAGGCGAACATGTTTCCTAGTTTATTATCCGGCGCCAATGTTGGTTCATCAAAGTTGCGGATGCAATGGGGATCTCTTGAGCGATTAACTCGGAAGGTTATCCATGTTTGAACCGCTTTGCAAAGAGTATATACTTATGGGCCAAAAGCTTCTTACGCCTTCCGAGGCTTGCGGCTTGCCATCTGACAACGATTTGCTCCGAATACCTTAGTCATTTTGCTGCGCCTGTCAAGGTACGAATCGCAATTACTTTCCCAAAAAGAGATCGCAAGATATCAAAAAGCGATGACTGTATTTGCAAAGAGAGAGCCTCTAGGATTCCATCTCAACATCTTTATGTTCCGACTGCTGAATAGCTTCCTCGGTTTGCTCCACACCCACACTCCCAGCTGGTCTCCAAACATTACCTGCTGTAGCTTTCCATAAACGAACACGACCGTCGTTACCTGCCGATGAAAGTATAGTTCTATATAATTGTGAAAGGTTAGTGGGGGAGATAGTAGCTTTTATTTCAGTAGTTGGACTTGCCCAGTCACGTTCCATTCGACTCTGCCTACTGCCGATCTGGATAAAATTTGATTTTTAAATTCGAATCGATTGAGGGGGGAACAAAAACTGACTTGTGTTGATCAAAATCAGCAACCGATATCGCTGTCCACTTGGTCTCTTCACTATCACCATCACTCATCATTCCTTCATTATCTAAATCATCTGATCCAGGCTTGATTTTCCATATCCTTACATGTCCATCGCGGCCACCTGTTGCTACGAGGTGGTAGGAACGACCACATGAAGGTGCCCATGACACAGAGGTAATGGCGGAAGCTGCGATTGTGTTGGTACTTGGGGGGTTTAAGATGGTGGCGGGGTTAGTGGGGTTTGCAGTTTGTGGGACAGTTGTTGATTCTGTTGATAGTGTTGGCGGCGGGTTTAAGGATGCGCTGATACCAGATATGATTGGGTTGGTTGGTGCCGAGTTGAGAGTAAGAAGAGTAGTTGAACGACGTGCGTTTAACTGTATAATCTATTAAGCAAATGAGTTGGAAAAGGATTCAATAAAAAAAGTATGATGTAGAATAAGAACCTTGATAATCCCCTTCGTACCACATCCAGCAGCGATTATTTCTCCCCAATAATGATCTTTACACCACGAAATACACCATCCACCATCTGCTTCCCTATTTCCCAACCCAGGACGTGATTGAGCACCACCAGGAGCACCTTGTGGTTGTGGTTGTTGTTGTTGTTGCTGCTGCTGCTGCTGCTGCTGTAGTCCTTGTTGAAGTGCCTGAGTGACAAGAGAAGCAGAAGCCGCATCAAGTGTGGCGAGTGTTTGGGTAGGAGTAGCAAGCGCGATAGTATGTGCGCGTGAAAGATATCCAGAGGAAGGAGCTATAGCCACCGTTTGTACGTCTAGTTCGTCGATTAATTGCCAGGAAGTTAACGAAGGTTGTTCGATGCATTCGTAGATTCTTAATACATTGTCGGTTGATATCGTTGCCTAATCAAAATACATCATTTAAAAAAAGAAGGAACACGAAGTATGAAAATTCAAACACACCAATTTCAAACCAAAATGATGTGGTGCAAACTCGACGGCTCTTACTGTCCCTTTCGCATCTGACAACACTGCTCTTTCTACCCAACGAGAATTTATAGGGCCAGAAGGTTGTTGTTGTTGTTGTTGTTGTTGAGTTTGCTGAGTTTGAGTCGTTGCGCCGTTGGGTAGAGCTGTTGTTGATGATGAAGAGGCTTGTTGAGAAGCTTCCGATCGTCCATTTGAAGTCTGTTCCCATATCTTAACTGTACGATCAAAAGATGAAGAGGCGATAATAGATCCGAATTCTGGATGGGCCCAGGCGATTTTGGATATAGCTGCATCATGGGCCTATATATATACACACATGTTGATAACGTGTTTCAGCAAAATGAAAAAAAAAAAATTAAATTAAAGGGTATCCACAGACCTTCCAGTCATCTTCAACATGCCAACAATTATTATCATCCACTTGCCAGATTTTTATTCTATTTTAAATATCAAAATAATTGCTTAGTGAGATGGGGTCGTGTATAGGTTTTTGGTTCACATACCGTTGATCCAGGCTACAAGTTGCCAACCGAAGTCCATAAAAGTCATACGACGCGTCTGTGATGAGATCGCTATGGGCAGTTGGGATAAGACCTGTTTGAATCATATCGAATAGTGTGTGTTGTTGAATCCAAACGGAACGCCGCGTCTTCTGAAAGGTGGACGACTTGCGTTTGTTTGGCGTCGCTTACACAGAACCAAGGTTCTCGCGATCAATAATCACTTGGTTCGATGATAATGCGTCTCTCAGTGAAATTTCAAATTTGTGCTACTGTTTCTGTGCGAAAAGTTGATTTGGGAGCTCCTCCTGATACCATGGTACCTTGTACGAAAAAAATCCTCAAGGCCAAGCACTTCGTGATTTGTGATAAGTAACCGTATATCTTTAAACAATCGAATCTATAGCTATTACAGTCATAGTGTATATGTATAGACATATCAAAAGTATCGAATGATACACAAAAAACAAAGAAAGGGAGGGAGTATTAAAGAAAACTGTTCGAGAGAAGTTACTCGGAAGAACTTAAGTATTGTATGTATGATATTATGAGTAAAACTGCAACGAAAAGTCGACACCTTATATATCACCGACCCTCCTCCGCTCAAAAAAACGAATTACATCTTAAATGCTACCAACAATGTCCGCTCCTAAGTACTCCACCCTACAAAGACTATCTGAATCCCATCTTTCACTACCAACTCCAGCCAACCCTAGCTTAGGGTCTGTTTTGTTTCCAATCGGCGACCGCCAACCTTTTTGCAAAGGGCTGTAATGGACAGCGCTCGGGCCTCATTCAATCATCCTGAAAGTATTAGGAGAATAGAATCCTTTGATGTTACATTTCGAAATGTTGCAATCAAGTACAGATTGGCTACTAGTACATGAATCGAACGTTTGTGCAACGTGTAAATGGTACAGTATTGTTGACCTTTGCCTATCAGGATTTTTCAAGTATATTTATTGGTATTTTGTCCCAGATATCTTTCCATGTCGTCGCAGAAAAACCTCGTCCCGAATCAAGAAGAAGCCAACGAAACCGAAATCATGATTTATAAACATATACGAGTGTATGAAATTTATATTCAGAGTGTTAGTCCTAATAGTACCTAGTATCTACACTCTAATTGAACTATACTAACAATGATCACTCATTGCTCGCACAACGCACGCACGAAAAGAATTTGCACGCACTACGTGTCTCATGCGTGCGCTGCGTGGCACGTACTTACACGCACCTATACGCATGAGCACACTCATGCCACGCTCTTTTCTACTTGCCCCCGCCATCAGATGCAGTGAACTGTCAAAGATTATTAGAGAAAAGGAGATTCCGAACGATGGATTAAACATACATAGACGCAATCGTCGAGAGCTCCGTGTTGAGCAATAGGAACGAGTGCTGGTTGATGGTTTGTAGCAGTGTTGATCGAGCAGAGTCTGTAGGCGCCAGCGGGAAGACCGGCAGTTACATCAGCTGTGAGAATACCTCCTTGAGCGGCACCGTTCAATCCCTGGTCTCTTTTTTAACTGAAAACCTGCTATAGAATCTGTGGCAATATACCTTGAAGAAAGCAAATTTAGTCGGGTCGGTTGGGGTAGTCTGGTCAAGAGCTTGCAAAGTCTCGACGACAACATGCGAATGGCCAACGATTTGACCCTGTCCGTTCAGTTGTTGCGGAGCTGCGAAGTAGTTCTCCTCGGCGTTGACGAAGGCACCAGTCTGCATGTTATTGATAGCCATGCTAATGGTAAACGCGGAGTTGGCTGCGATGGTGTCACCATTCTTGGGGTTCGTGAACTTGGAGGATGGCATATTGTCCTTTGACGGGATGGTTCCCATAGGGGCAGGATTGCATGAACCGGTAGCAATTTGCTTCCCATTCGTAAGGGGGAAGTTGGGAACAGTCAGACAAAAGTTGATGAAATTGTTCGTCGATGTAAGTGACGCCATTTGACCTGGAGAATAATCTTGTACGGAACATCTTGTCCGTTATTCGCAAATCCGGGAGCAATGACCGCAGGATCGAGGGCTAAAGGGAGTTTAACGCAAGGTTATAAAGTCGTAACTACAACACCTACTCAGAGACGTTTGAGCATCACCGCCTCCGTTACCGCCACCTGCGCGTCGAGTAAGGTGGGGAGTGGCAGCGGCGGACACCTGTGTCAAGCCAGACAAAAAGATAGGGACGAAAGAAATTGCAATCGAAAACTTCATATTGATGACAAGTAACTTCACAGAAGTTGGACATACTAGCACCCTTTAAATATGGTATGCCAAGGTGGTATGTACTATGTACAACCAGTGCAACCAGTGCCCAACCCCGGTTACATATTTATACGCATTCGAAGGGGGGTCGGCTTTCGAGATCGGTCTCGGAAGGTTCCCGATCCGTTTGTGGTAAGTAAAGGCATCACAGCGGAGATTCAAAAAACCCATCACTGAAACCCTGACTCGAGACGGGTGCAGCCTGAGTGGAACGGGGATGTCATGTATAGCAAAAGCTAAGGTCGATCACCAATCTTGGGTTGAAGCTTCTTCCACCTCCTGACAGTTCATCTGCCCACCAGGTTCATTGGCTCTCGAGATTCAGCGATTTTCGGCACATGATCCAGCTACTCCCTTTGATTTTCCAAGTCAGGCTCAGTAATAGGCTCGTAATCTGGACCTGATGAGGGCTTTCGTCGGCTCGAAACCACTGCCTTATAAAATCCGTTCCAGCTACCATAGAGGAGTACGGCGAGTAATATGGTGATGTCTTGCTCAGCGGTGCTCTGATAAGGAACGAGACTAATTCAAGCGGACCACCATTGAATTCAAGCTCCGCTGACCGGCGCCCGGGCCGTACAAGCCGAAATTTAACGATCAGGTCTCGTTTGGGTCTCGTTTACTCAACCACCGGCCTCGAAATCGACCGGTTTCGACTACTGTGAATGCGGCTAAACGACATGCAAGCCAAACTGTCGAGAACTAGGTGTATTAAGGTTGAGCGCCCGCTGCTAACACCTCTCCAATGCTGGAACATCGGAGCTGATAGTACCAATAAGTAAGGTCCGTCTATTAAATTGTCATGGGATTCATGCACATACTAGGTAAAATTTGAGTACGTAGAAGTCAGGAAGGCCCTCCTCACCTTGACTTACATGCCAAACCCCAGTCCGTCTAAAAGTAACGGTTCAACGTATATTGAGCACTGGGCACAAAACCGTTGAACGGTTGAACATTGAGCCTTGTGGACATTAAAATTCCTCAAGGCTTGATAAAATCGTTATGGATTTCAAAGGATGAAACAGATCCGAGAAGAGCCTGCGGAGCTCACAGCCTGATAATCATACCCAGGTCGTACTGACACATACTTCTACGCCAAGTCCTTCCATTAACAAAGCTTCTCTCAGTCTATTTAAAGACCGTGGCCAGTGAAAATAACGCAGTGAGTCAGTGACGTCTATCACCATTGCTATTGCATCCAACCTAGTTATTTGGGTCTTTACCCCTCTCTGTTGGTACCGCAGTAAACTTTGATTTGCATTGCATCTGAATCAGTCTGATTATCGATGCTGGACAGTGTTCAGGTAACGGAGACTAGTTGAACCCGAGATTACACGCGCGTCCAGCAACTCTGCCGAGATTCTTCTCCTACGTTTAAGTCATATGAGAGTGAGAAACACGCTAATCGACGAGACGTGACCACTGACGCGTCAGTTTTCAATAGTAAAAGGCATCCGCAGCCATGTCCCGCGATGAACACCCTCAGTATACACCAAACATGACTCCAATGTCATTTGGGACACCCTCTCACTCTTTTCAGCCTGGGACAACTCCGAATGCAAATTACATCTCATGAGGTCCAAAAGGGAACCTTTCTTGGATGATTTTGCAGCAAATCCTCCATCCAGAAGGACTGCTGTGTCTGATCTTCCCGGTAAACGCGTTATAAATCATCATCGGCAATACTAATTAGTGAAAATGACGCGACCGTGGGAACAGCACGTGATCATGTTTTTTTGGAGGTGCGCGACTACTCCATATGATGGAGATCGACTGTCATCACCATCATCATCGGAGTTGCCTACGGGAGACTAACCCCTCCCCACCTTTCATCGCTTAACAACAGTTTAACAACGTGATGTTGATTCGGCTTATGATCACGATCACTTTTTGACTTTCTAGCGCTGGATCCGACACTGTCATTGTATTATATATTCATCTCTCTACAACCTCAATATCAATACTTCGTCGAAAGCCAATACCATCGTGTCTGTTCTCAGACACAATTTCCGAATTTGAATCCGGATTGTTATTATCAGGCGTGAAGTGTACACTGCCAGCGCCTTCTACCATGGATAGTACCATGGATTTCTCGTCATGGAAAGACAATCCCATTGAGACCCGCACTTGGATGATTGTAGGTGTTATGCCCTAGCCAAGGCCCAATCATTATGATATCAATGACATAAGACGTAGCAATGGACTCACAATAAGCATTTGGTGAGTACCAACAATCACGTTAATAACGTCACTGGCAGCGTCTGCCTTCACAATGGTGCAAACGACCCAAACCACTTGGAAGGCAAACAATACCATGGCAGATTCGATTACTATAAATACGATGGATCGAAGCCTGCACTCGGAACTGGTGCCCAACATTTTACCATACAAAATGGGCTTGACTTGGCAGTACACCTTGACGATCCTGAACGCGATTAAGCCCGTAACGAGAGCATTCACGGTCAAGGACATGCCGAGACATGTCGGAACCACCTTGTACGCCCAGTCCTGTTTAGCAGTTGCAAGTTGGTTGTTTGCAATGTACACTGAGCCGACAATCGATAGCCAAATAGCTGAACAGTAAGTTGCCAGTGAAGTCAGCCAGTGAATAAAGATATTACTTGACTTACGTAGGAATGCAAATATCAAGATGGCAGGAATGATCACGACATAGGTATTGTAACCCCACACAATCCAGCAACGGTAGACCTTTGAATGTCTGGATGAATAAAACGAATTATAGGCACGGGGTTTCTGCGTACTAGGATAGCTTGAGAGATGAAGTCGCAGAATCCGTATATTACGATTGTAATCACATAGATGTAGTACAGGACCAAGGTATTCACGGTCTCAGTCTGTACAACTGATTAGCGCAAAGAGTATTGTTATCGTTACTGACGAAATGGTGACACACCTCGATTATAGTTATGGCTATATTGAGGGCGAAGGTAGCCACAGTAAAGACATACAGGGTACTGTGAGCATAGAAAATGATAGTTATCGACCTGCAGGTGTTTTCTCTTGCTGCATAGTATTCTAAATACATGGCGAAAATGGCAGTATAGAGACCTAGGCCGGAATATCGTTGGACTGCTTTAGCAGGTGCCGTGAAAGGGCGATAGAACAGTTTATCATACCGTAGAAGAAGCCTTGGAGACATAATCCAATGAAGGTTGTTTCTAGCCCAATACTAACCATGACGCATGAGGTGGTGGTATGTATGATGAGTCTATCTCAGGCTTGTCATGACCGGACTCGTCGTCGACTCAGTGACTTGACAAAGTTGACGCATGATAGGCCTGTGAGAATTTCCATATTTGGGATGTCCTGCTACAGGACCCAAACAGGACCCCGGTCAATAGCACTGCCACTGACTGTTTCTGCTATTGACCGGGGTCCTCGATACACCGACCTGAAGCGAATCTTCCCCTGACTCCTGCGCCATGGGCATATGGGTTTTTCATAATGAATATGACGATGCAATCGGCTATAATTATTGGTGCCGGTCGCCTAAATTTGTACAAGGCGCTAAATCAGCCGGAGAAATGTTTTCCGTGCATCGTAATGCAGTAATGTAGCCTCCTTTGTTAAAAATTCATTCATTACCGGCCGGAAATTGGAATTCTAACATGACGAAAACAACACGTCAGGCACAGGCACAGCCTATCATTTATTCAATCCCGCAATTGGATGATGACTCAGGTCATCATTGGCTTCGGAAACTGTGAGACGATGAAGTTGGTGGTTCCCGGGCTGTTGGGAAATGAGTATGCTAAGAAGCGAGTGAATACTTCAGTCCGTGATGAGCAAGCCAGAGTAACGAGGGCTAGCTATTATCGGATAAGATGACGCCCATACAAATATGCTTGCAATTAGGAACATTTCTCCATCGCATTGGACCTGGTTCTGACGCGGAAAAAAGTGTTTTATCAATCGAGCTCACCAGGCTCAGGTCTTGCTCAGACTACAGAAAGTGAATATCTTGCCATTATTCCATTATCATCAATGCATCAAGCCCTATATAGCTTACAGCATCTCACAAATTTTCGACACCAAAACTCGGATGCGACAAAATTTATTTTCGGAAAATCAATCGGCGACCGCGCTTAAAAAACATCATCAATAACCACGCAATAACTAAACATATTCGACTCTACAGTAATAGTGTATATGTATAAACATATCAAAAGTATCTAATGATACACAAAAAACAAAGAAAGGGGGGAGTATTAAAGAAAATATGTTCGAGAGAAGTTACTCGGAAGAAAAGTATTGTATGTATGATATTATGAGTAAAACTACAACGAAAAGTCGATACCTTATATATGACCGACCCTCGCCCGCTCAAAAAAAGGAATCACATCTTAAATGTTACAACCAATGTCCGTTCTTTAGTACTCCACCTTGCACAGACCGTCCGAATCCCATCTTTCACTACCAACTCCAGCCTTAACAATGAAAAGATCAGTCGGGTCAAACTTGGCCTTGATAGCACAGAGTCTCGGGTAATTAGGCCCAAAGAACGTGGTTTGGAAGTTGGCTTCGAGAGTATCCGCTTCGTTCGAGTACGCCCCGGCGTTCGGTCCCGAAAGTTGTTCGAGAATGGGTAATTGTGTTCGTCTGAACAAGGTTAGATTACCTTGTACTTGTGGAATGGTTGCCGGGTCCGCCCAAGTATTGTCCAAAATCATCTAAGGAATTAATGAGACTTATATATATATATAAAGAAAAGGCCGTACATGTGTTTTGGCAGTTCTCCAAGCTGGAATGATTGCGTTGTCCACATTCGCATTTTCAGCGACTTGTCCTGAACAATTCAAGTGAGCAAAAAGAAAAAGAATTCTGGTTAACTTTAGGGGGGCCGATCTTACCTCCAGCTACGAGATGACCAAGGATACTATCAAAAATGCATTAGGTAAAATAAACATAAAAAGAGGATAGTAAACTTACAGCGACGCTCCTGCATCCAAAAGTTGTGAATACACTTGTCCGACAAGAGTAGCGTTCTTGTACGCCGACGCAGGTACAAGTCGAGACCCAACTACCAGGTTAATACCCACAGTATCATCCGCGGCAGTAAGAGCATCATTGATATTTTGCAAAACATTCCGTTGCGTAAGAGTAACACCAGGTACTTTCTGGACATCATCAATGAAAGGTTGCAAAGCAGCCGCAGCTTGAGCAAGAGAAGCGTTGGGGAAATATGAGTTGACGACCATAGTAGGAACCCCAGTGTTCAAAGCTGGAGAGACGAGGGAAGGGGGGAATACGCCTAGGGCTGAAATATAGAAGTATTGACCTCCTCGAAGAGCGTCCAAGTCGAATATATGTTCTGCGTGGACCTGAGCGACTTGAGCCATTTGGGCTGGGGTGTTTGTGGTGATTGACAAGAAAGAGATGGCAGCGTCAAAGGTTGGGAAGGTCTTGAATGTAGCGGATACAATGATACCCCAGCTTCCGGCTCCACCACCCCGCAAAGCCCAAAAGACTATGAAAGAATTTCAATCATATATAATAATCAGATGATAAAATCCTAACGTACGGTCAGAGTTTTCAACGCTATTCGCTGTAACAAGGCTGCCATCGGCAATGACCACACTGAGTTCTAAAAACAAGGAGCGTTGATAAAAGAGACATGATATATAATACCGAGGGGTCAGATACCAATACAGTTATCGGCAGCGAGACCCAAAGTCGGGGACAGCGCGGAATGACCACCTCCTTGGACATATCCTCCGGAAGGTACGACAGTAGAGGCGGTACCACCAACGGCAATCTTACCGTGAGCTTTGGTTAGTGAGTACATCGCGGACAAGGGGATGCCGCTCCCAAGAGTCACGGCAGGACCAAGACTCTGTCCGCCGACAATGAAATTGTCGGTGAAAGAAGAGTTCTGTAGTTTATGCGTGGAGATCAGAAGAGAGTTTTTCGCAGTTGAGCGTCCTAGGTAGTCGTGTCCAGAAGCTTTCACAGCCAGACGGAGGTTGTTAGTCCTGGCAAAGTTTACTCCAGCCTGAAGTTATCGTTGTGGTCAATTGGAGTGATAAATCAAACGGAGTCCCAGAAATTTTTTACCTGTATGTCGCTGACTGATTCGGCGAGAATACCAAAAACTGGGACATCTCCTTGACCACAGGTTGATGGGGATGTCGGTTCACAAAGAGATGGTGGGTTTGAATCAAAGTCCTACATATCCAGATGATAAACTGAAATATAAACCATAATGAAAAGAAAGTCCAACCTGTTCCCAATTCGGCTACAATAAACCATGTGTCAGTTTCGATTGAACGCAGAAATCAAAGGAGGGAGGGAACAGCTTTACTTGATTCATTGCACCAGGGACTCCAGCTCGAAAAACTGAACTACCAGATTGTTGTGCCGTACACCCTCCTTGAGCAGTACAAAACTCAACGAAAGGTACGACATTCACGAGTCTTCCTGAAACGGTGGTGTTGAGGGCTGCCCATTGGGTGTTGGTGGGAAATCCAGGATCGCCTGGAATATTTCGACAGTATGATGACCGGTCGTTGTTGTCAATAACTGACGCTAGGCCAGACCATGCACTACAAGCAAGCAATGCTATTGTGAGAGCAGACGACATCAGGATTCAATGTTGATTTGGGATGTGGATGGACCATGATACTGGTACCCTTTAAATATTGTATGCCAAGGTGGTATGTACTATGTACAACCAGTGCAACCAGTGCCCAACCCCGGTTACATATTTAAGATAGCCGCATTAAAGTAGAGAAAATGGTCGGCTTTCGAGATCGGTCTCGAATGAGTTTCTTTGGTAGAAGGTTCCCCATCCGTTTGTGGTAAGTAAAGGGATCACAGCGGAGATTTAAAAAACCTATCGGAACAACGGGGATGTCATATATAGCAAAAGCTAAGGTCGATCATCGATCTAGGATTGAAGCTTCTTCCACCTCCTGACAGTTCACCTGCCCACCAGGTTCGTTGGGTCTCGAGATTCAGCGATTTTCGGTACAGGATCCAGCTATCACTCCCTTTGATTTTCCGAGTAATCCAGTGGACCTGATGAGGGCTTTCGTCGACTCGAAACCACTGCCTTACAAAATCCGTTCTAGCTACCTCCGCCGTACTCAGTCTTCTCCGAAGATCAGAACTTACTTTGTCAGCTAGTAATATGGTGTCTGCTCAGCGGTGCTTTGATAAGGAATGAGACTAATTTCAACCAGTCTCAAGCGCACCATTGAATTCAAGCTCCGCCAACCGGCGCCCGGGCCGTACAAGCCGAAATTCAACCATCAGGTCTCGTCTGGGTCTCGTTTACTCAACCACCGGCCTCGAAATCGACCGGTTTCGTCTACTGTGAATGCGGCTAAATAACACGCAAGCCAAACTGTCGAGAACTAGGTGTATTAATGTTGAACGCCCGCTGCTAACACTCTCCAATGCTGGAACATCGGAGCTGATAGTAATAAGTAAGGTCCGTCTAATAAATGGTCACGGGATTCATGCATATACTAGATAAACTTTGGGTTCGTAGAAGTCAGGAAGGTCCTCCTCATTGTGACTTACATGCCGAACCCCAGTCCGTATAGAAGTAACGGTTCAACGTATATTGAGCACTGGTTACTAAACGTTGAACGGTTGAACCATTGAGCCTTGTGCCCATTAAAATTCCTCAAGCCTTGATAAAATCATTATGGATGAAACGGATCCGAGAAGAGCCTGCGGAGCTCACAGCCCGATAATTTTTCCTACCTGACAAATACTTATAGTACGCCAAGTCTTTCTGGCATTAACAAAGCTTCTTTCAGTCTATTTGAAGACCGTGGCCAGTGAAAAGAACGCAGTGAGTCAGTGACGTCTATCATCATTAATCTAGTTATTTAGGTCTTTACTCCTCTCTGGTACCGCAAACTTTGATTTGTATTGCATCTGAATCAGTCTGATTCCTGATACTGGACAGTGTTCAGGTAATGGAGACTAGTCGAAGCCGAGATTATACGCGCGTCCAGCAACCCTGCCAAGATTCTTCTCAGATAACGAGACCTTGTCGATGTTTCCTTTGACTAGGAGCGATAGGTGCGGGGTATGCATTAGCTGGCTCTAAAACGTGAGAACGCGGTTCTCAGTGATCCGAGGGACGATACACCGACCTGGGTCTTTCATAATGAAGATGACGATTAAAAATCAGCGGTGCCTGTTGTCTAAATTTGTACCAGGCGCTAAAAATCACCGGGAGAAACATTTTCCGTCTAGTGTAGCCATTTGTCGAAAATTCATTCAGTACCACCGGCCAGAATTCTAACACACGACGAAAACAGCATGGATAGCCTGTTCAGGCACAGCCGATCATCTATTCCAAGCAATCGGATCATGACTCAGGTCATCGTCTTCGGAAACTATGAGCCGATAAAGTTGGTGCCTCCCAGGCTGTTGGCAAAGCTGAGATTCTTGAGAATGAAGGGCAGTGCACTTTGGGGTTGGGTGGAGTCAATAACCGTGTTGAAAGTGAAGATGGCTGCCAGTGGATTGATCTAAGCATGCTAGGAAGTGAATAGTGAATACTTCAGTCCGCGATGAGCAAGCCCGGGGAACGAGGGCTCCTCCATAGTTCCATCTAGATTAGATTAGATTTGACAGCTAAATTTGGATTCCGACATCACTTCCTACAGTATGCACTCTGGGAAGCCCATTCCCCATCAAAAAAGAGGCAACGCATGCGTCAAAAAGTTTCATTCCATGCCACTCAGTGGAATCGCTACTTATTCAGCCGGTGGTGGTCTGTTGAACTTTTTTTTTGGATAGATTATAAGTAGAATAAATAATATTAGAATGTTTTCATGAACATTCGTGGTATACCGATCCTAATTTGATATCTAATAATGTTAATTTATGAGGTGTACAAAAGTAGCGCGGTCTTTAGGCGACTGGCGCCATGGATGGGCGCGTCGGGTAGCATATAGATATATAACCATCGTTGGACTTTCCTTTAACATTCTAGTCTTTTTTTTGCAAAGGAAGAGGCTCTCCAACAGTGATATATGTAGGAGTGTATTTGTCAACGAATTACATATAAATTCTTCCTTCACACTAGTAGTCGACTCCGTCGATATAAACACCCCCCCTGAATACCCTTTTACCAACCGCATAATGTAATGTGGATCCGATCTAAGGGAGGGTCGGATTCTCGCCAAGAGCCTCCAGAGACAAATACGTCTGGCAAAGGCAATAACGATAAACCGAACCCAAAGTAATATGTATATATATATACCCCATAATCAAAAAGAAACGAAAGTGTCTACATTGACTAAATAAAGAGGTAGCCGCATAATTGAGAACAAAAGAGAAATAAAAGACATCAGAGCATAAAAAAGGGGTCATTATGTTTCAACATATATGAATAGGATAAAGGGGAAACCGTGAATAAAACAAAAAAAGATAGGTAGTTAATTTTTATTTTTTTCGTAATGAAGATGGTCGTGTGGTGCATAATGATATTAGCTTTGCGATTTTTTGATATGGTTGTGAGTTTGTCGAGATAAAATTACAAATTTCTTTCAATGATTGTTGGTTGATGTTGTTGTTGAGTCGTACCAGCCAGTCCATACGCTCGGTCTTAAAAGCGCAATAGACGACGACGACGACGACGGACATGGATAGATAAATTCTCCAAGTTTTTGGGCATCTCTGCGGCTATGAGCCGTTGCCTCCTATCAACCCCCAAGTGCCGTTAAACCCCAATCGATTCCTGCCAGTGCCGCCGCTCTTAGAAGTCCCCACCAAACTCGTCCTGCCTTCCCCAAAAAATCCAACGAAAGAATCCATATCATCATCTTCCGACTCTCGATTTCCAGCACCCTTTCTCACCCAACCACCACCCCACTCTTCTTGGCTTTCTCCATCCCAATCTTCTTCACTCTGTTGGCGACGTTGCAAGATGCTAGGTACCCGATTTCGTTTGACTTGACTCCCATCGCCGCCATTACTTTGGGCAGTGACATTCATTCCCCGCCCTGCACGTCTACCAGTGGATCCCGCTCTAGCCGCATAATTCTTCAAAGACGAATGAGCACTTGGTCTAGGCCCACCAGCTTCAGAAGTAAGGTGTTTCCTTAAGCTCACTATCGAGTTCTGTCGTTTCGGTGGAACGAGGATACGAGCTAGATCCAACTCCCCATCTTCTTCTTCTTCTGAGCTTGCGCTTGATCCAGCTTCTGAATTTGCATCGGCACCCCAGCCACTCAGATACCGGTTGGAGTTATCTGAGCCACCATTCTTGCCTCGGGTACGAGCTTCACTCCTCCCTCGGTCCCAAACGTCGCCTTCAACCCGGGTCCTGGCAAGACTTGGTAAACGGCCCTTCTCTTCCTTCCTCCTAGAGATCTTCCTCCATCTTTCTTTGCCATCATCATTATCACCACTACGCGTAACAGATCCATTTCGACTCCCAGGCGCGCTTCTGCATACAACTCTCGTCTTTGAAACTTCTCCTTCACTCCTTCCTGACCTGCCTCGTTCAATCTGAGAAACCAAAGAGGGAGGTAAAAGGAAAGCGCTTCTACTCGATGTAGGCGTTGCTGAGGTATTTGTCTGATCTGATAATCCACTTCTTCTATTCGTTGACGGTCGGTGCTGTTTGGATCTTCGAGACGACACTTGGGACAAAGAACTACGGGTGGTTCGCAAAACTTGGGCTTTAGCGGGTCGAAGAGACGAAGAACTTCTGGGCGGCTCATGCTGGATAAAATTCGATGGGCCGCCAATGTAAGCTCCATTGCCACCAAAAAGAACTGCACGAGCAACAGTTCCAAGCCAAGATGGGGGGAGTGGAGGTTGATCGGAATCTTCACCGCGAAGACTATGAGCACTGCTACTATCACTGTCGTTGACAAAGATGGTAGGTTTACTCAAATGTGCAGGCGTTGAATTAGGCCTCGGTGGCATAGAAGAAGTAGAGGGCACATGTCGGACATAAGCGCCCGCCCGTGATGGATGTGGTGAGACAATATTAGAATGGTGCTGTATAGCTTGATGATGCAGAGAACTTCGAGACGGTTGTTTCTGCATCTGCTGAGAGGTGTGAGAGACCTGACTCGAGGTACGGTGGAGTAGAGGTGGACGCTGTGAGTGATATGTTCGAGGGGCATGTGGATTAACAGTACTAGCAGAATTGTTATTAATTCTGGAGTCGTGGTGGCGATTCGACCTTGGGGTATGCTCTCCTAAACTTTCGATGGACGAAGTCATGGTGGTAGGGGTGGGCGGTTCAGTAAGATCATATCCCACTTCAACAACTTGCCTCTGCAATGTGCGAGTCGTAAGAGGGGAGACCGGAGGCGAATAATCTTGCAGTGAAGTCGTTAGCTGGGCAGGACCGCCACTCCCAGGTGGCTCCAAGGATGTCTTGCTTGTCATTGCGCCAGGTAGAAGCCCCGCGAAGAAACCTACGACAGCATCCATACCATCCCTTACACTCAAACGGTTTTCCTGGTTTCCTCCAGTACCATCACCTGAGTCAGAGCGCTCTGTCTCTGGTGTAAACACGCGGGTCTCCTTGTATCCCGCTTCTTTGAGGAGATCTTCTAAACGTTCATATGTCTTTGAGGTGCCTCTTCGATGTAGGGGAACACGGCCAAGATCAGGATAACGAGTTCGCGCGCGAGGTGGAGTGGCTGGTTCCGGCGGTGAGCTCGACGAATTAGAGGTCGAGTTTGATGGAGACATTAAGCCTGGTAAGGCATGCGTTGGTGAAGGGGGCGTTGGAATTAAGCCATAACTCGTCTATCATACTCTTCAGCCACAGTCACAGTGAATCTGGCGAAAATCCTGACCTTGTCGCGTACCAATTGTGTTCCAGGAGCGTATACGTTTGGTCTCGTAGGTGGCTTGGCCGACATGCCTGCTCAAATAGAAATGTCTGTGACGGCAACTCAATTGGTGGCTGAAGTTCTCCTGATTTCCGTTATTGATGATGAGGGGCTCTGAATGCCTATGTATCCAGAAGCTATAAATCCTACAGTTGGAGGGTGGATCCGGGCAGATATCAAGCGTGCTGTAAATGAGAAAACCAAGAACGGGAGGCCATTTCGGTGTGGCCAAGGTTGGTGGGGATCCGAAAACAGGCTAAATCATCCACGTGCTTGAAAGTTACGTAATAATCATCAACCAATCAAGTCTCTCTATATTTAAATACAAGAACTACCGAATCACTTGGCTCGGCAATATAAGAACAAGAAATCGATGTTGTTCATGGAAACAGCGCCGCTGGTGAGTTCAATTCTACCGGCATAAAAGAATGGGCTTACTACCCAAAAAAGAGATGGTCAGGATCCACAACACTTCCAGATAGTGTTTTATTTACATATATAAGTACTTCTCTCCTAGTTTCGACACCGTCGTATCATTATATTGACAATGGTCATTACATAGGCATATGTGTCTGAGCCGCCCTGTGTCCCCCTTGCCCCAATCCCAACAAACGCGATCTGAGCCCCATGATCTCGGGGAGTGGTCAGGTGTGCGATTAATATCATGTACTATGCTTTTCGTCTTTCAGAGATATTTCGTACATTTGAACACAAATGGAACAACGCTATAAAAAAGAATGCCTTGTTTATCGATCGCACTTGTCCTGCTGTACATATACTACCCTATTAAATCAATTGTTTTGCAAGGTACAAGGTTCAACATTGAACGTCGAACGTTGGATGCACGTATAGAGATTGGAGTACGAGCTACCGAAATGCAAGTCAGCATCTAGGTACAAGGCTCACATAGAGTTCTTCAAATAATACAATGTACAAAAGTAATTTATTGCTTTCAATGATAGTGATGGTGTGAGGGGACAACGAGGGTAAACCATGACGGAAGGCATAAAGAAAGGCAAAAAAAAACAAGAGCGGCATGGAGGAGTCGATATCAAAATGGTAAACAGGAGGCGAGTGTTGTGGTACGATTAACAAAGAGAGTTAAATGAATAACATAAAGTAAAATTGACAACGACAGAATAAACACAACTAGTGCGTTAAGGAAGAAGAAAGTAATGCGGAAAATAATGGATGTTGATTTCAGGAATGGAGAGGCGATATTGTGGAGTTGAGTGGTATTGCAGTTTCGGTGATCTTTGAAAGCAGGCCAGCATGCCAATTTAAGGAGAGAAAGGAGGAATTTTCGAAAACAAGAAGGCACAGCGGACGATTGAAAAACTTTTGCGTGAAAGGCGACAGCAGAACGAGAGAGCGAGTGTGAATAGCGTGGCGTGCAAGGGGAACGCTGGGACGACGAGGACAGCGGCAGACTGGAATGAGAAAGGAGAAAATAAGACATGAGAAAAAAGAGCGCGGTCCTCGTGAAAAAGGAACAGAATTTGTGCGATGCAAGGTTGGTAATAATGGAAGTAATCAGGAAAAAAGAAAAAGATCTTCAGAGTGCGTAATAATTCGTGAATGGGACGGAGGCAGGCCAAAAGAATTAAAGAAAAAAATTTTCAACACATCCCAGTCAGCCGTTGCACCAACGCCTGCACAACGTGAGCATCAACACCAAACTCCTTGGCAAGATCTTGCAGAGAACCGTCGACGTGACTCCTATTTTGCGACTTATTCAGCATCTGCCGGTTGGTGTTGTAATAAAACCCAGCGTTGTCGTATTCTTGGGAACTAGCAGGTGTCTTCGGTCCACTAGATCCGCTACGTGAAACAAAGTCGGAGGATTCAGACAGGAGAGACAAGTCGCTATCTGGCAGTGGTAAGAAATGTGCTTCCGAGAACTCGACGAGGCTCCGGATTTGATGTGCTGTGAAGGCTGTCGGGCAGTCAGAACGGCTGGACTTTGAGTAAAGACCTGGAAATGATTACCTCTGCAATCTAACGCGCTTTGTACAAGACTGATGACTAGTTCCATCGTGAATTCCTCTTCCTGATGTCCAGAAGAAGCGGACTGCTCCTTTGCTTTCTCCACCCGGGGCAGGAGGTTCTGAAGGGCAGCTGAGAAAGAGGACGCTGCTTTAGCCAAAGATACCGGTGAACAAGGGAAAGTCGCTACTCACTATATGCACCATCTAAAATCAGAAGTTGAGGTGAAATCGAACTCAATCTCCAGCAACAAGAACATGAAAAAAACATACCAAACAACGCATCCCTTATTCCTGTCGACCAAAACACACGACTATCCACATCAACAGGGAACTTAGTCAACAAGCTGATGAGAGAATGGAAAGGCAGCGATGGCACTTTCAGAAAATGTGACTGAAAGTCAACAAAACGAATCGTCAGCTCACGTAAAACGATCGAAGGAATGAAACGAATGACAGACATCAGGTTCCCGAATGAGATGCAGCAACCCAGAAATTTCATTTTCAGTCAAAAGGCCTCCTTCCAAAGCGCCAATGATTCTATCGCCTTCAAGTCCGGCAAGCGAAGGCCTGGAACCGGCAAAACGTCCACGCCAATGAGGGAACAACTATTGAGAAAGAGGTTGTGAGCTTTTATTCATACATAAAAGAAGGGGAAAGCCGACGAACATCGGTCATCAGTTCTTGTTGTCCGCTCCTAGTTATCGTGACACCACGAGCTCGTCGTCCTCGACCGAGCACGCTGCCTCTCTCTTTTTTACCGGTGGGACCCACAGGCTGGGCCTCGCCTCTAAGGATCGCCCCAGCAATGGCAGGGTCTTTAACTTCAACGTAGGCATGACTGAGCGTCTTACCCTTCCCATCCAGGAGTACATGAACCCTCTCCACCGGTTGCTGAAGCCATCTAATGATCTGAGTTGGGGTAATATCCTGTAGAACAACCACAAACGTCAATCAATCAACATCTGGCTTAAAATCAACAAATGAAATGGGATCTTACCCAAGGAACATTATCAATTCTCAAGACGACGTAATTCTCTCCTTTAACTATCTCTCGTTGGCCAGTCATCGCCGATGGACAGGTATCCTGCATTTGGTGCTCTATTTTGGGGGTAGAAGCGCGGAGTTCACCAAAATCAAGGCCAAACTCAAACGCGCTGTCCAGGTCTCCTACGCTACGACTTGAGTTCTCATGATCATAAGTAGTCGAACTGCCAGGAGAAACTGAAAGAAGTGGGTCCATGAACGATTTGCCTGCCATATCAGACCCAGTTTTCTCGTTATGAGACGGTTTGATTGCCTCGATCCTTGTCTGTTCTGCGTCCGCACGAGAAGCGCCTCCTATGTCTCCTTTGGTTGATCCAATTACTAATTTAAAGTCGGCGACACTTTGTTTGCAGACAGCGCATTGCATATCTTTTTCGCCAACGATGTTCAACGCACTTGTTAAACACCCAGAACAGAGAGGATGTTTACAAGGCTGTAAGATAGCAAGGGTAGAAGGGCGTGGCGCAAGGCAAACGGAACAATCGGAAGGAGGCGCAGATTGCTCCGAAAGCATGACAGGAGTGAGCGGTCGGATACTTGGGGCAACGAAGGCTCGTTCCTGAGTTGGTTTGGGTTGCATTGGAGCAGCGTGGAATGGTAACATAGATGCTTGAGGAAGGGGCACGAAGGACGGAGTGGGATACGCATGAGGCATGCTCTGGCCATATTGAGGTTGAGCACGAGTGGCCTGCGAAAAGAAATCATGCGGGTGCTGATGACGGTCTTGATAAAACGGGTTATAGATGGGTTGCTGGCGGGTTGCATGAAAATGTTGTTCAACGCTTTCCGCGATGCTGCCAAGAACATGTCCGCTCGAGAGACCATGGGCAACCCCCATGGGTTGGAAAGGATCAGCAAAAGTCACTGAGCTCGAATAAACCGGTTGATGTCCATGCTGATGAGGCTTGAAGGTTGGGTATCCGAATGTGGTTGCATTGTGAGCGTGGAGACTACGAGAAAAGGAATCTTCGAGTTCCGGGCCTGGGTAGTCTTGCTCATCATTTTCGTCAATGTCAAATAAGTCGAGAGAAGTATCAGGTTCTAATGTTATGCTCATGTTTGGGTTTCGATGTCCAACATTTTGTGATGAGATAGAAAGCTTAATAATGGACAAAATACTTGAGCTTCTGAACGGAATGCAGTAAGAGAAGGAGACAAACGTACAGCTCCAAAGGCTTCGCGCCTTCTTGGTTGCGCGGGATCGGTCAAACTTCCTTTAAGCTTTAGCTGCCTAGCTAGAGCGCGATTGGGGGGTGGAGTGGACATTAAGTTTACCGAGTGATTGAAGGACGAATTGTTGCGGCGAGGTTGCAGAGGGGATATCGTCTGCGGCAGACGACCAGCGGAGCGTGTAGTTATAGGCGAAAAGGGTTGCGTTCGCGAGGTGGGCATAGAGACATTGGACTGAGCTCTTGGCCTCCCAGTGATTGGAACACTATAGTGTCGTCGATGATTTGAGAGAGCTGGTGCTGAAAGAAGGGCTAGACTAAGGTCAGCATATATGCAGCAAATTTTGACAAAAAAAAATTATACCTTGTTCTGTTGAGAGAACGCTAGAGTCATTGGCGACATCAGAGATGGACATATCACTAGCTATATGCGCATTGTTAGTCAATGAAACGGCACATGAGCAAATATATGCGCTCACAACTGTCCGCCTGATAGTTAGAATCATCATTTGAGAACGAAACTTTGATTCCATTCTCGTTTGCACGAGACCTCCAATTGTCTGCGATGTCTGCAAGGCTCTTATCTTTAGATGAGGTTAAGTTACGTCCCCCATCGGGTGAAACAGAGGAGAAATTGAGGCGTTTTTTCACGTTAATTGCAATATTATCCGGTGTCGTCAAAGTTGACGAGCCTGTCGAGTCTATTGAACGCAGACTAAGGGGTGTATAGGGACTTGTTGAGGGTGTAAGGGGTGACCTGTACAATATCTGAGAACGGGGCTGCTGTCGGGGCAAACGCTGAGGAGTGACTGGCTGCGCTTTTGTTGAGCGGGACATGGCAGGCGACGTCGGGACAGAGAACGACATCCCGTCAGAAACAAGAACCAAGAGACGCTGTGACGTTAATTCAACCGTGACAAAGAAAAGCCCCAACGCGCTCCATCACGTCACATGAAGAGAGACGCGTTTGTCACGTGCAAGTTACCGGAACAAATAAGCCTTACCCCACTCTTCAAGCTTCAAGCCGCGAATTTATTTCGTAGATTTCCAACTCCTCTCGGACTGACGCATCTCACTGTCTTGCGTAGACGTCGATTCCAATGGTGTCTCGTCAGAACTACGTGGGTTGCATCTGCGCGGCATACCATCGCCGTCATTTCTCATTCAAGTTGCTTGGCCCAATCTCGCTATCACTCCCACGCTTGAATCTGGTTTTTGTTCTGCTCATCCTCAGTCCTAATCGACATTAACAAGTACGCTGTCTGAAATTTATCATCAGTTTTCGCAAGTTCCATTCCAGCCTGGGGGCCATTTCGCCGAAATATTGCATATATTAGTTCAGGTATCTGCCGACACCGACAATAAGGTTGAAATAATCGAGCTGGAATGCAATTTGATGTGGTGGCTCGACAACAACTCGCTGAAGGCTCAATGGAGGCCCTTGCAAATGTCTTGGACAAGGACAGGTTTAGAACTAGTACATTGAAGGAAATAGGATGTTAGCACCAACGTGCCGGGCGGCTGAAGTGCGTTTATGGATTTACTTTCATCATTGGTGCAGTTGTTTCGGTTTAGGACCAGGGTCGGACAAACAACCGATTCTTGTCAGTGGATTTGGTCTGAAAACGTCTTTACAACTCTCTCATTTTCAAATTCGTAGTCTACTTACTCCAGAGATTTTCTCGACGTTTGTTTGGTTCAACAACTGATGTGATCCTTGGCTCCTTCGATGAGTTCCTCGACAGTGGTCAACGCTTCCCTTGAACATTTCTCCCCATGTTACCACTTCTTCGCTTTAGTGACCAACCAACTATCGGTTTCATAGGGATGGGTGCTATAGGGAAAACGTACGCCAAACATTTAAGTGATGTCGGTTGGCGAAAGTGCGTGGATTGTTGAAGCACAAGGACGAGATTTCTAAGCCATGGCTTTAGAATCAACGTCTATGATCTTCCTCTGAAATTTCAGGCTTTCAAAAGGACTCTGCAGGTACAGTCAACTCCATCATTTCAGTTGCAAACACTAACGGACGTCTTCCAGACTAACCTAATATTACCCCATGCAAGACGGGCATGTTGTGGCACGGTCCTCTGATGTTATTATCTATTCAGTGGAAGCAGAGTTCATTTATAAAATGGGTGCAGAACACAGCCCTTGTACGTTGGCATTTCTCTTTAGCGCTTGTCTTTTTCTCATTGTTCCAACTTTAGCTACTAAGTTGTTGCGGGGCAGACTTCTGTGAAAGCTCCTGAGCAAGTTGCTTTTGAAAAGCATCTCCCAGAATCGCCTGATGCCATTCTCGGTCCTACTGTGACTGTGAGCCCATTTAGTTAACCTTTGGTGAACCGTAATCCTGTGAAGCCTCGTAGTGTTTTATAATCAAGGTAATCATTCGACATAGATGTTGCATCGAATCAGGCACGGTTGTTTGTTGAAACCACTCTGCGTCTATTGAGATCAAGATTTGTTTATCTCTCCTATGACGACCACGACAGAATCACAGTAAACACACAGGCTGTAACCCATGCTACTTTCCTCAGGTATGAATTAATACCACAACCATTTGTAAGGATTTAATGTGGCCTTCTAGTATGGGCACCACTTGGTGTTCAACCCAATCCTGTCCCTGGGAACAAAGACTGTGCTGGTGTGATAGAAACTGCAAAGTTAACCTAACCCTCCACATCTATTCTAATGCATGGTATGTCTATGCTGGTCTTGCTATTCTCTACCCTAGTGCCTGTATCCAGATAGACCATTATGCTGCCAGTGTGACAAAACTCTCCAAATTGATGCTAGAGGGTGAAAATGGGTGACCTGTGCCATGAGAGATGCAATGAGCATGAGCAATAAAGCATCTGGACATTTTGTGCAAGTGAATCTTAATAACAATGAAGTTACCTGAATGGAAGAAAGAGTTAAAGACCAGATTGAAAACCCCATGAGGCTTTGATGTCCTTTTACTAGGGTTGCAGGCCACTGCATTGCATGGCAATACAAGTCTTACTTTTTAATATATATATTTTATCCCTTTCACCTTCTTTTTGAGTATTGTGACCAAACCAAATAGTTGGCATCCACCACACTTTGGTCTAGAGTGACAACTTACAAGTAACACTGTAACCATAATACTGTATGACACTACAATGACAACTGATTTCAGTTTGCAGCACATAACCAATTGGCAATCATATTAGAGGCATGTCCAAGTATGATTAAGTAGGTCATGGCCTGAATGTTTATTGCACCTTGAGATATTTATTTTTAGTTGTGACTTGAATGCTAGCATTGAAAGGGAGAGTATGTTCTGCTTCTATTAGAAGTATGTCTTTCTTTCATTTTCTGTGTTCAAAATTGAAATTGAAGATAAATGAGATACAGTACAAAATACCTGTATACTTTGATGATTGGGCCACTTCAGTCTCTTCCTATTTTCTTCATTATGTTGATGACTTCAAGCTTCAGCTGCTCTGCATCATTCTGCCTGCCCTAAAGATGGTATGTGATTGCTAAATTTGCCATGCTGTTGAGGGTGTCTGGATGTTCTGCACCAAGCAGCTGCTTTCTCATGTCCATAACTTGAACCTCCAGTTGCTCTGCCTCATTCCATCTTCCCTGATGGCTGTATGTGCTTGCTAGATTTGCCATACTGGTGAGGGTGTTTGGATGTTCTGCACCAAGCAGCTTCTTTGTCATGTCCATAACTTGAACCTCCAGTTGCTCTGCCTCATTCAACCTTCCCTGATTCCAGTATGCGCTTGCTAGATTTCCCATACTAATGAGGGTGTTTGGATGTTCTGCACCAAGCACCTTCTTTCTCATGTCCATAACTTGAACCTCCAGCTGCTCTGCCTCATTCCACCTTCCCTGATGGCTGTATGTGCTTGCTAGATTTGCCATACTGGTGAGGGTGTCTGGATGTTCTGCACCAAGCAGCTTCTTTCTCATGTCCATAACTTGAACCTCCAGCTGCTCTGCCTCATTCCACCTTCCCTGATTCCAGTATGTGCTTGCTAGATTTGCCATACTGGTGAGGGTGTCTGGATGTTCTGCACCAAGCAGCTTCTTCCTCATGTCCATAACTTGAACCTCCAGTTGCTCTGCCTCATTCCATCTTCCCTGATGCCTGTATGTGCTTGCTAGATTTGCCATACCGGTGAGGGTGTCTGGATGTTCTGCACCAAGCAGCTTCTTTCTCATGTCCATAACTTGAACCTGCAGTTGCTCTGCCTCATTCAACCTTCCCTGATGCCTGTATGTGCTTGCTAGATGTCCAATACCAAAGAGGGCGTCTGGATGTTCTGCACCAAGCAGCTTCTTCCTCATGTCCATAACTTGAACCTCCAGCTGCTCTGCCTCATTCAACCTTC
Organism: Phlegmacium glaucopus; assembly: GCA_015039465.1. Classification (NCBI taxonomy): domain Eukaryota; kingdom Fungi; phylum Basidiomycota; class Agaricomycetes; order Agaricales; family Cortinariaceae; genus Phlegmacium; species Phlegmacium glaucopus. The sequence continues at coordinate 453,708 of MU130497.1, read as the reverse complement.
CCTGATGCCAGTATGTGCTTGCTAGACGTGCCATACTGGTGAGGGTGTCTGGATGTTCTGCACCAAGCAGCTTCTTCCTCATGTCCATAACTTGAACCTCCAGCTGCTCTGCCTCATTCCATCTTCCCTGATCCCTGAATGTGGTTGCTAGATTTGCCATACTGGTGAGGGTGTATGGATGTGCTGCACCAAGCAGCTTCTTGCTCATGTCCATAACTAGAACCTCCAGATGCTCTGCCTCATTCCACCTTCCCTGATGCCAGTATGTGCTTGCCAGATTTGCCATACTGGTGAGGGTGTCTGGATGTTCTGCACCAAGCAGCTTCTTGGTCATGTCCATAACTTGAACCTCCAGCTGCTCTGCCTCATTCCACCTTCCCTGATTGCTGTATGTGCTTGCTAGATGTGCCATACTGATGAGGGTGTGTGGGTGTTCTGCACCAAGCAGCTTCTTGGTCATGTCCATAACTTGAACCTCTAGCTGCTCTGCCTCATTCCACCTTCCCTGATGCCTGTATGTGCTTGCTAGATTTGCCCATGCTTAAGAGGGTGTGTGGATGCTCTGCACCAAAAAGCTTCTTTGTCATGTTCATCACTTGAACCTCTAGCTGCTCTGCCTCATTCCACCTTCCCTGATTATGGTATGTGGATGCTAGATTTGCCATACTGGTGAGAGTGTTTGGATGTTCTGCACCAAGCAACTTCTTTGTCAGGTCCATAACTTGAACCTCCAGTTGCTCTGCCTCATTCAACCTTCCCTGATTCCGGTATGTGCTTGCTAGATGTCCCATACTAATGAGGGTGTCTGGATGTTCTGCACCAAGCACCTTCTTTTTCATGTCCATAACTTGAACCTCCAGTTGCTCTGCCTCATTCCATCTTCCCTGATGCCTGTATATGCTTGCTAGATTTGCCATATTGGTGAGGGTGTCTGGATGTTCTGCACCAAGCAGCTTCTTTCTCATGTCCATAACTTGAACCTCCAGCTGCTCTGCCTCATTCTGCCTGCCCTGAAGATGGTATGTGGTTGCTAGATTTGCCATACTGTTGAGGGTGTTTGGATGTTCTGCACCAAGCAGCTTCTTTCTCATGTCCATAACTTTAACCTGCAGCTGCTCTGCCTCATTCCACCTTCCCTGATTCCTGTATGTCCTTGCTAGATTTGCCATACTGCTGAGGGTGTGTGGATGTTCTGCACCAAGCAGCTTCTTCATCATGTCCATAACTTGAATCTGCAGCTGCTCTGCCTCATTCCACCTTCTCTGATGGCTGTATGTGCCTGCTAGATTTGTCATGCTGTTGAGGGTGTCTGGATGTTCTGCACCAAGCAGCTTCTTTCCTCATGTCCATAACTTGAACCTCCAGTTGCTCTGCCTCATTCCACCTTCCCTGATCATTGTATGTGCTTGCTAGATTTGCCATACTAGTAAGGGTGTCTGGATGTTCTGCACCAAGCAGCTTCTTTCTCATGTCCATAACTTGAACCTGCAGTTGCTCTGCCTCATTCCACCTTCCCTGATTCCAGTATGTGCTTGCTAGATTTGCCATACTGGTGAGGGTGTTTGGATGTTCTGCACCAAGCACCTTCTTTCTCATGTCCATAACTTGAACCTCCAGCTGCTCTGCATTGTCCCAGTCTCCATTCTCCCACATTACTAGTGCAAATTTGGTCCATTTATCATCATAGTACTGCTTGATAAGTCCTACCTCCCTTCCATGTAATTCATTTGCCTTAATATGTGGACAAATCAACCGTCGCAGTGCATAATCCTCACTTTTAAATCCCCATGGAATTGCACATGACAAGATTATGCTTCCCATCTCACACATTCTTTGCTGCTCAGACTTTAACATTCTCTCCCCACTCCAGTAGTGCACCAGAGGATGAACAGATAACATTTTAGATGGCTGTCCTCTTTTTATCAGGGAGAAAGAGAGGAGAATACTAACTCCTTGTCCAAAGATGAAGTCATCCCAGTGACCATCATTGTCCAGGCTAAGCAGAGTATGATCTAGTAATGTGACTGCCTGAGGCAACCTTTGAGCTATGTCACTATCAACAACATGTTTGATGGCCTCCTCAGCAGCAGATTGGAATATCTCTTTAGAAATATTGCTATGATGATAGAAAGCACATATTTGAAGAATTAGGATTGCAGCCTGTGCTGCCTGTGCATCTCCAGCAGTGGAATGTCCACCAGCCCTCCTTTCTATCTCTTTGAAAGACAGATCCCAAGTCCCATACACTGTTCTATCATACTTTGATGCTCCTGTGAATGTAGCATCTGACATAAGAGCATGACGATGTACTGAGAATTGTCTCAGATATTTATCAATATCACATCTCCCAGCCTCAATGTAGGCACCAGCATGATTAACAGCAAGAGGAATGCAGCCAAGTTCAGTCACAATCTTTTTAGCAGCTTGTAGATGCTCAGGCAATGGCTCCAAACAGCCAGCCTTAAGAAGTAGAGTTATAGCATCTGCCTCCTCCATTTCATGGATCTCAATTTTGTTCTCAAATGATACAATCCTTCCCATGGATTGATTTCTGCTAGTAATTAGAATATTCCCTCTGTCACCTGGAGGGAAGAACTTGGCCACCACCTCTGGAGGAGGATCATCAGCATTATCAAACACAATCAACCATTCTTCTTGGAGAAAAGATATCCACTGGAGGACAGACTCAACTGAGCCATCCACTCCAGAATCTTGTGCAGCAGGAAGGGTAGATATACCCTTGAGAGACATTTTCATGCTCTCCTGTGAGGAGGCATCAATCCAGAACACATGTGAAAAACTAACAAGAAATGAATCTAATGTTGTGAATGGCAAATTAAGAACCCTTACTGGTCAGACATTTCCTCTATGAACTTGAGAGAAATCTGGGTCTTGCCAATCCCTCCCAGTCCCCAGAGGAGACATGAGCACCTTGGCATCAGTCTACTTGTATTATGATGAACAAAAATCGTCCAAAGTTTATCAAGTACATCTTGCCGTCCAGTAAAGATTGGACTGGAGTTAGGTTTTTGAGTCACAAGGATATTTATCTGCCTTTCACCACTGTTGGCAGGCAGACTAATGTTCTGTATGTACAATTATTGCTGGATTATACCCACAACCAATGAGAAAGACTCACGAAAGTGCCGCCAGTGATGAGGATATTCTGGGCATTCGCAAAGACACCCAAGACAGATTGTTGAGCCTGCTGATCATTAGCGAAAGCCGAGAACACCTGGTGTAAGCAACTCACAGAGGGATTTTGTTCGGATTCAGTGGATCTCAAGTTAGCTTGCATTACGGCATCAGACGAGGAGGGCGAATTTCCTTCTGGACGGGCTACAGGTGTAACCGCCAAAGTGGAAACCGAAGTGGAGACTTGAAGTTCATGCGTAGTCTGATCGACGATGAGGATTGCCAGTGAGTAATTATGGATGTGATGGGGTAAGTTGAACACTCACATGAACGCCAGTGTCTGGAACGCTTATAGGAGCAAGATCATCCAGTACCAGAGCAGAAGCCGAAGTAGAGACTGCGAGGTCATGGACAATCTGATGGATGACGATGATTAAATACTTGAGGATACGATGGGCGAACTTGAACGCTCACAGTAACGCCAGCGACTTGAATAACTTGTGCGCTTTCAGCAGCAGCGCTAACAGGAACGGATGGCATGGAGTGAGCAGTGGTTGTTGTGATTGTCGATGTCGAAGTTGCTGGTTTAGGGCTTGAACCCAGAGCATCGTTGATGGTCAGAGATGAAGATTTTGGTTTCTTGGGCTTGACAAATTTGTTGAAAATGCGCTTCATATTGTTGAATTGGGTGGTGAGTTTGAGCGGTGAATGTGGTCGATAAGAAAGAAGCTCCTGATTACATAACTCAACAATGGTTACCTAGTATACAACTTGTACGCGTCATCTCCCATTTATATGGAGTCCAGAGGCAGCATACTCCAGCACTCACATCACTGATTCTGACCGGCAGTGCTTGGACCAATCTTCTATCCAGTGCTTCCTCCTCATCTGTATTGCGACAACATCGTGATCACCACTCAGAGTCAGAGTACCTTGGCCATCGGACGAAACTCGAGTTTTTCGCCTCTCCACCTCCGAGTGCAAACCTGCCTCTCGTCCCCCGTCTCTCAGTGGTACATATATTAATATAAAAAAAAACCTTGATTGACTACCTTTCTTTTTTAATTCGCAGCTTCCACGCGAAGAAGTATGCGCAAAGGTCCGCGTTCTCGAAGCCCCAGTATACCACGCGAAACTCATCTGAGACCTCGAAGAACGTCACGCTGAATTTGAATTTTTCTTGCCTAAGTTTCAAGCCAAACTCAGAAAACTCCGGGACAAGCTCACTGGTGTAACTATCGCAACTCGCCGAAAACCGCCTTGTTGATGCATAACAACAACTGGAAATGTTAGATCGGGGGGTTGCGCGATTTGCGCGAGAGAGGAGGGCACATGGGGCAGAGTTGAATGGAGATATTGTCTGTTGCGAGAAACAACATGAACGATTCAAAGAGACTCTCATGGTATGGCATTTCTCATACCGATTGTTATTCCACTCCCCAACATTCTTTGGTTCTCAGGTTGCGAGACACGACGCAAGAAATGGATCAAGAACATCGTGAACGGATATCCGGAATCGAAAGGGGATGTTGCCACTGTTGAGAAACTTGAACGTATGTTTTCCATCCCCCCCTGATCCATTGAAAGTGTAAACTGATGCCTTACATTATCAAAAGCATCCTACGAAGAGACTCTTATTTCTGACTTCGAAATCGAATGACTGAAGGACTAACTGGATGGTGTACTTGGTTCGGAAGACGTGGTCATACGATTGACGGAACGCAACTTGATGCCTGGCAAGGTATATCTTCCGTTCCTAACCTCGCAATCCATTCCTTATTATTTTTGCGTATAGAACGCGAACTACCATTGAAGATCTTGAAGCTCTCAACTATAACTCTCCGATGAGAATTATATAGAAACAGAGAAACAACTTTACGAAAACCTTGGTAATTCAGGACCAACTTCCGAAAAGTGAAGCTCGAAGAGTTCTTTATGTCAAGCTTTACCACACTATCGACCAATTCCGTCGTTATCCAGTTACAGATGTACGTTCTCTTCTCAGTCATTGTCGAGGCTTCGGCGACATCTCAAACTGCTGCTATGATGTCTCTCGATCTCAAGTTACAATGCGCCGCCATGAAGGATCTAGCACCCGCGAAATATTGATGTTGAGCTGAGCTTGGAGGCAAGGGAGTCAAAAGAGCCGCTAATCGTTATCCAGGTTTGTGTGCTTTCCTATTTGTTGCTTTCCACATCCCGTATCCTGATGTCCTACCTGTAGATAGCGATGTGACAGGGCAGCTACCTATTCTTCGGCTACTTGGCATCTAAAGCAGATTTGATTAACCAACGTAGTAGCTCTGCATGTCTCCCTTTTGCGAGGTCTACTCGAACCAATCTACTTGGGTCGCCAAACAAGAAAAAATGGAATATGTTGACAAAGAATAGCGGCCCGTGGATATGATAACGAACATGACGATTTTCCTTCTATACCATGGATGGGCACGTCTGTCTGCCTTCGGAGCCTTAGCACCTGAATTTTACGACAACATTCCCTCATCACATCCATCCTGCCCAATGGTTATTGTCAACTTCATTCGCGATGAGGAAGTAGGCAAGTTTGAGCGGGAAAAGAGGCTTGTTAACAATGGCTCGGCTGGACATGCGGATTTGCTAGGGAAGACTGTGTGGAGATTTTAGCGTTCTCCAAGGTGGCGGTAGCGGGATTTCGGAGACTGATGAATCTGAATGATATCCTGCTTCCGTTTCGATCGACTCTTAGTGCGTCCATTTATGAATAAGCCAAACATGGCATAATGTTGTCAGTTTCAAATATACTCCAATATCACTTGTACCGATCTCGCTCTCAAGTTTTCGGGACAAGTTGTGCCGAAGTTGTCCCGGACACCTTTGAAACGCGTCATGAGTCTTACCAATTTCTTCCCTTTCTAATTTTAACGCTTTCACCCTCAACTGCCATGGCAGACTCTGAGTCTAATGGTATACGACCCTGGCAGGGGAAAAATCAACGACCATGATGGACATGAACGTAGAGGACGAGAAGCAGTTGGGGATATTTCGAAAAGTGACTCAGTTCCTTCTACGAAGGGGAATCGAAACCCATGGGTAAGTAATAAGACCCTTTCACATTAATTCCCTTGTTGTCATTTTCGATTCTCACCTATAGACCCTTTGTCGAAATGCAATATAGGACTTGTAAACTCTCATACGAGCAATCACTACTTCGCATTCGCTCGAATTAATGACGAAGTATACCTTGTACAAGGTACATATATACACCTTTCCCTTATTTTTTTTTTCCAATTTCTTGTATCCAGTTTCATGTGCGACTCCGGTATCAGCGTTGACTACTGTTGACGTTCAAAATATTCCGCCATGAATTTACCTGAATTTACTTATCACCATCTTTCGATTCTCTGAATCAAAGAATGTTCCATCCTGCAGATATCTGCATTGTCAAACCCATAGACGACCGCTTGACATGTTATGAAGAGGAGAATGAGACTGTGTTTCTAGCCAGAGACCCATCAGCAAAATAGCATGCTAATAGCCCGGGTGGAAAAGCTGTAAAACGATAGTATCCATAGAATTACTGTATCTACTATGACCAAAAATTTCTAGTCCTAACCAGCATTCCTAGTAAGAGTGCTAGAGCAAGGCTGTTTGGGCCCGGTTATCGAGCCTGCCCATTTTCACCATTGGCTATTTTTCACCTGCTAATCACCCACTTGCATATGTGTCTCGCTTCGCAATGGCCAATGCACACACTAACAATTTCATGTGGTTTACAGAATAAAATATACCATTAGAAATTAAAATACAACTTCATGTGTATGGTGATCAGCAAACTGATTTACATACTAGTAGTAAGCAGCAAAAGCATCAAGAGAATGTGTATAGTGAAAGTTGACAGGAAGAAATTGGTTACCGAAGACCAGTAAAAGGTGAGCCCCTCGGAGAAATGTATCAAGATGAATAACGGAACATAGACGCTCATGCTGGCGAATATCAGGGCATACTTTCCACATGCCGCTCACTGGATCGCGTGATCGCCCCCTCATTGAGTACCATTCCACCTAGTGATGTTACGGCTCGGCTCGGCTCGGCTTAGGCTTGACACGGCCTCTAAAAAGCCAGGCCTGAGCCGTAGGCCAAAACTTTGCACGGCTTGGGCTCGGCCTGGGGCTCAGGCCGCGGCTTTTTCCCACACGGTTAGAAGGTAAGGGAGAACATGAGGGCAACAAAATTTGTATGAAATCAAACTAAAAAATGACCATAAATGACTATCAATGGTAATATTATCAATTACACTCTGTTACAGTGCTGTTTTAAGTCATCAAAAGTTCAAATTCCCCCCTTAAGACTGCCAAAAATGCGAATTTCGAGGCTCAGACCCAGGCCGTGCTTAAGCCGCGGCTCACGGCCTGAAAAATCTGAAGCCCAAGCCGTTGGTACGGCTTTCCCATGGCTCGGCTCGGCTCGACGGCTTGCGGCTTTGAAGCCGAGCCTTTCACATCACTAATTCCACCAATGCACATGGATAGTACGATCCTTCATGGTGAAAGGAAAAAAAAGCTGTACACGGACAACACTCATACCTTTCATCCCAGGCTTATCTTCATTCTCAATTACAAAGGCACAGTCATGTCTCGGTGCTTTCTTTCGCCAAAGTGGACAAGCACAGATGTGCTCCCTCCGCATGCCATGAAGTCCACATTCATCACTTGGAGCAAAAAAAGAAGTGATGGCCAAATGATAAACCAAAATCCAACCAAAATCTTGCTGTTAATTGATGGGTAATCATCTATGAGAACATCCTCGGCAGATGTGTTGGGGTTCAATTGCTTGAAAAGAAAATGGCGTGTTAATTCTAGGGATGCCGAAGTTCAGTTCTGAACCGGTCCAGAGAACCAGAACCAGCTGAACCGAACCGCGGTTCTGGTTCGGTTCTGGTTCTGGTTCACCCCCAGCCATCTGGTTCTGGTTCTGGTTCTGGATTGGCCAGAAATCTGAGAACCAGTTCTGAACCGGTTCAAACTGGTTCTGAACCACTTTATCCCAAGGCAAATACTTAAGTAAGATATCTACTTATTTGCATGTTAAATGACCCACTACCTGTATCTATAATGAAAATATTTATTCAAGTCACCAACACTATATATTTCCAATCAGAAGTACATCATTCTTTGGTCTGGCATAGTACATAATCAATAACATGTCTCATTGACTTTATAACTTCAGGTTTACCATGTTATTAATATACTCATATTGCAAGAATACAATTTATAGTTGTCACCTAGCAGAGGATCCAAAGAGGAAAGGATAAGGATCCCTGCTAAAGTGAGGGGGGATTTAAATACTAATATAACGATAATGGAGTTATGGAAAATAAATAATCAAATAGTGTCATGTGAAAATAATAAAATGATAAGTGGTACAATACCAGAATAAATGAAAAATGACAAGTTTGTATTTCATTATTAATATTATTAGTTTTACCTTGCACTGATTTATCTGGAATAAGAGGTAACCAATTTAGACCTTTTATAAAAAATGATTTAGAGTTTGGGCTGAACTGGTCATGTTCAGGTACTCGGGTGAAAGTTGGGGCCAAATGAAAATGAAGAGTAGAAATGAGAGGGGAACTAAGTTTGTTGGTGAGGTGGAATTTACAGTTTTGGAATTAGGTTTGGGCTTGGGTATGAAGCTCATTGGGTCTGGGTGTTCATGTGAAAGACTGAAAGTCAGGAGTTGGACTGATTGGATGGAAAACTGAGTGTTACCTAACAATAGTATTTTTTCTTTTCATGTTTGCTATTAGTGATGTCATGGTTATAACACCAATACTACAAACTTCTGGCCTCAACTTTTAGGATATATTTATAAATAAGGTGTAATTTTAGAAAATAAAACTTAAAATGAAAAATTCTTGTCTAATTGGTGATATCCTAACAAAAGTCTATTTTTAACTGGTTCTTATGGTTCAAACTGGTTCTGGTTCTGGTTCTGGTTCTAGTTTTCCTAAGTGGTTCTGGTTCTGGTTCTGAGAAAATGGGTCCCGAACTGAACCGGACTGAACTTCGGCATCCCTAGTTAATTCAGGAAGGTGAGGCTGGTTAATATGAAAGGCAAGGCCAGCGAGGTCTCGTGGATAATTACAAACTATGAAATATTCATCAATTCAATTAAAATCAATGAATTAATGAATGCCATACGCACTACGAGTTCGAGCCAACACAACATTACCCTGCACCATTTCCACCCTAGGCAGGTCCACTGCTGATTTGTCATTAGACTCATTACCATCTGGATCATTACCTGCTTCTCGCTTATCTGATTGACGAGTGGCAATATTCAAGGCTTCTTGAGGATGAAGGGAGGCCGGCAGCAACATGCCTCGATTGACAAGATCAACAGCGGCTGCCATGAGCTTGTCAAGGCGTTGATTTGTGAGAAGCATTTGACCCAATGCTTCATAACAATTGGAACATTGCCAGGGCTTCTTGACAGCCATTATCATGCACCAATACTGATTGGTAGTGTGAGAACAAAGCTTAAAAGTTGCCATCATGAAAATAAGCGGACTTTGAATTCACTTACCTATTTTGGAAGCAGCCCTGAATCGCGTTCCTGGTCAACAAAATCATTCATTCAACATTATCATCCTCATCGCTCATCATATCCTCAATGTCTTCCACTATGCTCTCAATCATTTACACTATTGACATGCTCCTAAATATCTACCATCCATTTGTTCCTTGGCTAGCGATTCAACAAAGTGATCAATCTACTATTTGCATCGGTCATCGGCTCGCGTTTGATCATATCTTTGGCCCATCATTTTAAGAACGGCCCCTTTATGGATGCATCAACTACATCTCCCATTATGTAAAAGGCTTTGTCATTGTTGTTGTGGCTATGGACCCACAAGTCTTCCCCTCAGCTATCTATCTTGCCATCCCTCACTCCTGGATCTCACTCAGTCCCCTATCCTCAATTATCTACCTCTTATCTTATCATTCACTGCCAAAACCATCATTCACGTGGTACCTGAAGCCTTCCCACCCTCTTTATGACAATTTAGGAAGTCCAGGAGGATCACGACTAAGCAGGAATTGCAGATGAATCAGCAGCAGAGGATTATTCTCGCAGTGTGTCAAGTGTTATCAAGGCTGCGCGACATGGGATCATGGGCAAGTAGTATTTTCTTGGGAACAAGGCTGCGCCTTTCAAGTGTTGACTCTAGTGTTTGGAAGTCCAGTTGCGGGACTGGAAAAAGACTGCAAAAAGACCAGACCAGACTGCAAAAGACCGGACCAGCAGTCCGGTTTTTTGGTTTTTGAGAATCAAAGACTGGTAAAAGACCAGTCTCGAAAGACCGGTCTTCAATCCTAGGACCGGTTTAAACCGGTAGTTTTGTAGCCCTCATTTTTCCCTTTCGAACGAGATAAAGACCGTATTTATTGGTCAAATATTCACTGAGAAAAAAATAAAACAGTAAAAATGTACACAAAATAGTAGGAAACCAATAATATCACCATAGAATTGTCAATTCCCAACGGAATTTAACGTTCTTGAGCTTATTCTAAAGGTATAGATCACATCTACATATTTTTCTGATGTTATATATGAAAATATGACCGGTATTTGTCAAAAGTCCGGCCCTGGACAGTCTTGGACCAGGACTGGTCCAGGACTGCAAAAAACCGATGTGGACCGGTCCTAATCGGTCCAGTCCGGTCTTTTGACCTTCTAGAAGCTAAGTGGACTGGTTGCGGTCCCGGTCCTGTCCAAAAATACCAAAAAACCGGACTGGACCGGACTTCCAAACACTAGTTGACTCAGGACCTTTCACATATTTGACATGACCACACGCCTATGGAGTCGATATATTTTTTCTATTGGACTGTGTACACTGCCTTCTCTTCTTTTCTCTCGCACTTTGACACTTTACAGATTCTTTTATTGTTCCTTTTTCTTTTCCATTGTTCTTTTCTTCTCACAGCTGTCCTCTCTTCATCATTCTTCCTTTGACAGCGTGTATTTCTTTCTTTTTTATTGTTCTACATAGCCTCATCCTTAGGGTATAAATACTGCTCTTTTGTACCAGGATAGGTAGTTTCTCCCAATTCATTCTTACTCCCCACAGTCATCCTCTCAGTGGAATTCCAGTGAATTCCTCCCTCAAGTTCGCTTTTTCAACCTTCTATCTGTTACTGTCCTCTACTGTCAATTGCTATAGTCTTGCTGAAGACTCTTTCTTATCCATCCTCATCCTCCTCCTTAATCCATCTGAGTTTGCTTTTTCAGTCCCTTACTGTCAACCAATTGTCTACTGCTATAGTCTTACTGAAGACTCTTTCTGATTCATCCTCATCCTCGTCCTATACCTCAGTTACCTTCTAAGATCTTCATCCTCATCCTTCTCATCTCTATTCTTTCCCCCTACCTCTGTGTGTTACAAGTCTAAGGCTAAGCCTTCCCTAAACGAATAACAGGGAGTCTCTTGACCTAAAGACTGGTCCACTGCTCTCTGGTTGGTGTTTATATACAACACTCACAACAATTTATACCGTGATATGGCGAGACTCTGTGATTGAAGAGCATACGCCATTCGGAGCGCCAACTCCTGGATGAGATGATGGTAGTGTGAGAGGGAGTGTTGATGAGGAAGGGAGAAACCATTTGGCTGAACACCTGTTCTTTTGAATATCTCATGATAAGTATAAAATTTGGCGAGTGCATTGTTGAATGTCTTCAGTGTTGATTCACTGATATCTGAGCGATGAGTGAGGTAGCAGGCATCCACAAAAGCCAAAATAGCCATGGTGATCTTGTCAGGCACATGTCCACAGATTGCCGAGACATACACCTTTCATAACAATAAGTAACATGAGATGGGTGACATGAGATTGTATACGCACTTTCATCAAAGCTTTTGAGTCATCACCCATCCATTGTTTGAACTGACAACCATGAGGAAAACATCGTAAATGAGGAAAGAGTGGCATGGCTGCAATTCTGTACTTTATTAAATTCTGAATTTGCAGAAAGAGCCAGAGCAGGATAGCTTACCTTCGATCAATGTCATCTAATATCAAATCTGCACGAGCTTCACCATGTTCAAGAGTGAGGTAGTCACTGACCCAGGTTACGAGGTGGTCTTTAAATGTGCCTTTGATAAGCTGATGGAGCAGGTCCGGGGTGAGGATTCCGTGAATGTCAGCTTGGGGAAAGTCATAGGTAAAAGGCTACAAGTGTCACGTTAGACTCATTTGACAGCAAATATAAATAATCCTTGACACACCCGAACATCACTATCAATCCCATATTCATCCCACAAAGTTTTTGAGTCCAATGTATCTAATAAGTCCTCCATGAATTCCCGAGTTCTTCGCCCACATTCTCCATCAAGGTCATCGGGTAAGGCAGTACACCTAAAAGGGGTATCTCAGTTGAATATAAGATAAAAGAGCTAATCAATGACCTTGGACACCACCCTTAAACTGTACCTGCCAAATACACCTGCTCGGGGTAATCAGCAATGAACGTGGCCAGGTCATAAATGACTCGTCTATAGTGACCATCAGGGCAGCAGAGGATCACCGGGGTTGTCATTCCTGGTAAAAGGGACTTCAATATGGTTGAAAAAGATGAGTGGTATAGTTGGCACTTGAATTTGCGAAATGAAGCATCATTATCATGTTTTCGTTCACCTTCAAATGGTCATTAACGTTTTGAACAATTGAATCGTTGTTTAGTAACATACTTTTTGGTACTGCGAGAAATGCTATTGGTACAACAGCATTACGATGAGCACGGTGAATGGTGTTGTGAACATTTCTGATTGATAAGTAAAGCAGGTGATATTCTTATTGGCTCCCAAAATAACAGGGCAGTACATCGCCCCTTCAGTGTCTTTGTCGGCTTGATAAATACTATCCTATAATTTTGTTGCAGCTAGGAATTGATACATAGGATTGTAGACTTACAGCATGTCTCCAGCAAAAATTTCCTGACATAAATTCATTCCACTGGCGCTCGCCAGCATCATTGAGTTCCACAAAGGGCACATAGTCAAAATCTGGGTGAAAGTTGGGGTTGGCGAGCATATTCTTGATGACTGTGCTTGGATCACGATACCAGACCTTGTAGTCAGCAGTTTGCCAGCTGGTGTGTTGATTTGGATGTCGCCAACAAAAGAGGCTGTAAAGGATGACCAAGGAGCATCGCCATGGGGAATCACATTGATCATTGCATACATGTGTTTGTGTGAGGTGAAAGGGCTTGATTTGTCATCTTCTGCTCTGGAAGATGCCCAAATATCCATTAGTTCATCAATGTTTCCTGCAGACATCTCAGTCTTCCGATACAAGAAATCACCCATCCAAAACTGGACTTCATCATTGAATGGGTCCCAATCCCAAGTATTAGCCGTTTTGCGCTCTGGTGGATCCCCAGGAAGTAGATATCTGCCTTGTGCATCACAAGGAAGACCTAGTAAGATAATAAATTCAACCAATCTCAAGCCAGTGGAATTTGAGCAGAAAGCTCAAGGATCTAGAAACGTACCAGTCAAATGTGGGTGATAGTTCCTGGTTGGTTTAAGTGGCGAGGACCTATCAACTTAAACAGGCGTATCCGAGTCTGGTATTGGTGATGCTGATTGGCTTTGAGAATCCCCACATGGTTCTTGAAAGTCTAAGTCTTGAATTTCATTGGTGTAAAATAATAATTGATTGTCTTCTGGGAGAGGTGGCCCATTGTTTGGCAGATTGGGGTTTGTGTTAGATTGGACAATATTGTGGTTCATGTGGAAAGTTCAGACATGATTTGTACGGCCTGCTTGACTCCGAAATCGCTGGGAGCATCCAGCATAGAATGTGCAACAAAATTTGAAGAGGCCTGACATAAATGGCTTATTGCTTCATGGAGAAATGTGTGTTCTAAAATATACAGAGAATGAAGAGTCAGTCATCAACTTAGCAACGAGCCAAACAAAAAATTTGAAGAGGCCTGCCGACACAAACAGCCTATTGCTTCATGGAGAAATTTGCATTCTTGTTAAGTTTAAAACAAGGAAGTCATGTCAGAGTTACTCCGGAATGGACGGAACAGAACCGGAACAAGTAAGCGGAAAGGACATTGGCCTCAGCGTGTGTGCTGTGCCGCCCAGCTCCTATAGTGTCCTGATTTTGGAACCGGAAGAGAAAGGAATAAGACGGAAGACCTCAGTGACTTAGAGGATGAACAAGAGGAGGAAACAAAGTTGATATTCGAACTGAGGAAAACATACAAGTTTTGAGTACTTAAATAATAAATAGAATAGCAACCGAAATATAAAATATAAATATAAGTGCTGCGTTCTGCTCCCGGAAAGGTCCTGCATTCTTGGGTGAATAATCCATGGCAGGTATGCTGACTGATGGTGGGAAGGATGATGACAAAGAATAGTGGTAGTGGCAAAGAAGTGGTAACGGGTTTGGAGTTTAGATGGAGGAGCCGGAATGAGACGGAAAAGGTCTTGGAGTTGAACATAGGAAGAGTAGTTCGGGATATAAGGGAAGGCACTGTACGGAGTACGGACTACCGGAGACAGCTCTGATGGAGCTGGACCGGAGTAACATATGACGGAATGTAACAATTCTAAAATATACAGAGAATGAAGAGTCAGTCATCAACTTAGCAACGAGCCAAACAAAAAAAAAACTTGCTCATCTTCATTTCTTATCATTCTCCTCTCTTCCCAATGGCCACTTGACCAAAATGCAATGCAGTCACTAACCAAAAACTGACCAACACCCTCCTTGATAATACCACACGTTGAACACCTGCCAAGGTTAAACAAGATAAGGCAGAAGCGGCTACAGCTGCTGCCCAAGCCTCTGAGTTAATGGCAATTACGAATGCTGAGAAAAAGACATGTGTAGCAAACTATGAAGATCGACTTCGCAAGGAAGATGAAGCTTATCAGAAGATTGTGACATGTCCTGATCTGCAATCAGTGACTGCATTAGCCAAAATTCTGATTTTTTTTTTTCACTCACATAATGTGGTATACTTTGGACAGGGGGTTCATCCGAAGATTGTTGCATCCAACCTTGGAAAGAAAGGTGTTGTTGATAGTGTTTGGAAGTCCGGTCCAGTCCGGTTTTTTGGTATTTTTGGACAGGACCGGGACCGCAACCGGTCCACTTAGCTTCTAGAAGGTCAAAAGACCGGACTGGACCGATTAGGACCGGTCCACATCGGTTTTTTGCAGTCCTGGACCAGTCCTGGTCCAAGACTGTCCAGGGCCGGACTTTTGACAAATACCGGTCATATTTTCATATATAACATCAGAAAAATATGTAGATGTGATCTATACCTTTAGAATAAGCTCAAGAACGTTAAATTCCGTTGGGAATTGACAATTTTATGGTGATATTATTGGTTTCCTACTATTTTGTGTACATTTTTACTGTTTTATTTTTTTCTCAGTGAATATTTGACCAATAAATACGGTCTTTATCTCGTTCGAAAGGGAAAAATAAGGGCTACAAAACTACCGGTTCAGACCGGTCCTAGGACCGAAGACTGGTCTTTTACCAGTCTTTGATTCTCAAAAACCAAAAAACCGGACTGCTGGTCCGGTCTTTTGCAGTCTGGTCTGGTCTTTTTGCAGTCTTTTTCCAGTCCTGCAACTGGACTTCCAAACACTAGTTGTTGATGACTTTACAGTTCATCCGAAGATTGTTGTAGCATTAAACCTGGGAAAGAAACATGTTGATAACTTTACAGATCATACCAACAACACATTGCTGGCTCCTGATTGTGATGAGCATGATGAGATGTCAGATGGTATAGTCAACATACCTAAAGATTCTGTTGTCGACACAGAGTCTAGCATGAGTGATGCTGGTCTTGGTCTTGGAGGATTTTTGGATGAACTCAAATCCAATGGTGATCAAGAGCAAGACGCTGATTATATAATGAGCCACAAGTCCGAGTCAGACGTTGATGACTCAGATGAGTTTGACTCACATTGCACTCAGATTGATCATATCAAGAACAAAAAGCTGCAAAGGTTTGCAATTTAACTTCTTTTCCTTTTTTTTTGAATGATTTATTGCTCATATATGGCAGAAAACCCAGCAGGGTGACTTTCGAAAAGCAATCAATGAAATTCGAAATGCAGCTCCTGTCCATGGGACAGACATGCTGCCACCAAAACTGAAGTGTAAGGAACTATCAACAAAACAGCCTGCATAAGTTTGTACCTTTATACAGAGTCACTCTGATGTTAGCAGTTATTTGCAGTGAAATTATTGATAAGCGTGCTAAACATGGTGATCTATCAGGACTTTTGCCCAGATGGAAGCAAAAGCTTGGAAAAGATCATGCTAATACAGTTGCTGGTAAGCCACATAGTATTACTATCAAGTGAATTTACTTACAAGTAATGGTTAATTCTCTCTAGCTTGTCAGGCACAAGCGATAACCCATCATGACGATGATGGCGATCCTCTTGAATACGCAGGTGGAGAGTTTGATAATGACGAGCCACTTGAGCTTGTTAAGGTGGGGAGGGATACAAAGAAAGTTACGGAAGTTGGAGTTCATGCTAAATGTCAGGTCAGAGTATGGACTGCTCAATATTAACCATGACTCACTGTATTTCAAGACGTCTGTGAAAGTCAAGATGGAAGTGGCACCTGTGACATTGGTATGCACTACTGGTCGTGGCTGCATCAAAAAAGAAAAATATACTGTCACATTGCTCCCTTTTCGACGTGGATCTGGAGGCACTGCCTATAGCCAGCGCTGGCAACGAGTTTTCAAACCCAGTCTCATCAAGTGGGCAGCAACATATGAAGATCCATTTGGAACAAGTGCTGGTTGGATAATGTGGTGGAAGGATTATGGGCTCAAATGTTTCCAACGCTGGCAACTGCAGTTGTTGACGGTGGTGAAGGGCAAGCAGCTATCATTCAGGTTGTATGTGTCAGCAATAACATATGATAAGAATGTTGATATGATTACTGACTCACATTTAGGCTGGCGACGCACTCCTCAACTGGTGCAGCACTATGGGCAAAGAGGGTATTTGAATCATTGTTGATGTATTTAATGATGAAGGCATTGAGCAAGCCGATGCATCAGAAATTTCTAAGTACCTCGAGAACTACAGGTTCATCTATGCACACCCAGATGACGATGTGAGTATTCTTTTTCTAGACTCTGTACTTTCTCATGTATTGTCAACAGGAAGACAAAGAAGCCTTTTGGAGCCCTCTCATATTATTGGCCTTTGCTGCACACCTCAAAATGACCATCAGAAATGCTCATCTCAATGACGAAGGATATGGATATCCTATTGGTGGTCTTGCTGTTGCGGTAGCTGTGGTGAGTTTTGATTATACACTCCTTGCAATTCTTGACATCTATTTGGTTTTTATCAGATTGAACGTGGACTCCGGCTTGTCAAATCAGGACAAATCAAGCTCAATGGTAATGTGCCTAGCAAGTCAGCAACGGCCGGCAGCTCCGATGAAACCCATGGAAGGAAACACAAAGTCAACGAGTATGATGGCTACACCGACTCTGTCTGGGGTGTGGTCACACGTGGCTGGGTTGCTGCTGCCAAACGTCTCAATGCAGAAAAAAGGAACGCCATCCTCACTGCAGCCGTTGCTAAGGTCAACTTCTCCAAAGTGGATGAGGAAGAGGAGGAGGTAGGAGCTGGAGATCCTCATGCACTAGTTGAGATTTAGTATGTGTCTATCTATTCTGACTGGCTTTTAGTATTGGCAATATTGACGAGAACTTCTTCAGATGGATCACCTCAAATGGACAAATGGTTTGAACTTCTGTCGTAAAATAGCCTGGTTATCATTGATTCATGATTTAGTATTAATTGATTTTAAATACTATATTACAATGTTTTATGTGCAATTATATGAGTGTACTACTGCTGTGACTAGAAAATGAACAGTTCACAAGATATAGTAAATTTGTTTGAATCTAGCTTTCTATGCCTGCTCTAGTGGCTCTATGATTCTAGAATACTTGCTATAATTGGACATAGTCTTGTAGTTCTATCACAAGCTCTGGAGAGCTGGAAGGACTATAAATGCTTCTGCTAGCTCTCCCAGTGGTATGCTCTTTTGCTGATGGGCCTAGCCAGCAGCTAGGATGCGGATGATGGCAAACCCATCTTGTATGAGACAATCACAGCGAAACCAAATACAGTGGCTCCAACAGCGATGATGTGATATTTTTACGAGAGGAGAGTTTGCATGCTCTTGCGTTATTATGATTTGTGTTGTTCATCTACCCCGCTTCGCTTGCTTGCTCTATCGCTTTTTCCCCCTCAATCTTCCCTTTCATATCTTTTTGCATGTGTACTTGTATCAACCACATGGACATACACCCCCCCTTCACAGGCATATATTTTCCAGATATATAAACATATTCTATTAATTTCTAATGATCATATATTTGTCATATATTTGCTTAAATATCACTTGTACCGATCTCATGCCTATTAGGGGACACCCAATTTCAACCCAAACCTCAACCGCAGAATCATACATCCCACCTTTCCGACGACCTCCGACCTTCCGTCCAACTCCGCTTCCGTCACCGGTTTACTCCAGAACTCCGTAACTCTGATCTGACTCCGATCCTCCGGTTCACTCCGTCTTTTATTTTTATTTTTCACATCACACCACTTCTTAATTAATTAATTAATTATTATTGTATCATTCCTTTATTCATTTTATATCTCTGTTATGTCCATATTAGTACTTAAATACCCCACAGCCTAGCAGGGATCCCCATCCTTTCCTCTTTGGATCCCCTGCTAGGTGAGTCACTTGTAGATATCCCTTTGAAATATTATTAACTTTGGATCCCCTGCTAGCTTGACTAAGTCAGCATCACAGTTGCCCTAACGATGCCCCCAGCACGAATATCTCTCAATATTTCGGCCGTTGGGATAGCTTTGAATGCGCTGTCTTTGTGTTCGGAAGCCAAATGGAATCATCAGTCTTAACAGTTTCTTCCCTTTCTATTTTTAACATCGAGGACAAAAAGCAGTTGGGTATGTTCTGAAAGGTGACTCAGTTCCCATAAGTAATAGAACCCCTTTCACACTAAAGAGTAATTCCCTTGTTGTCATTCCTCAATTCTCATCCAAAATACTTTTTTTAACCCTCTACCCTGACTTTACAAGTCCCCTTTAACCTAGGGCTTGTTCTTATAAGCAGATGCGGCTTTCAAAGGTAACGCAAGACTTGCTGGTAACTTCCATGATTGCATGTGTTGATGGTGATGATTGTTAGGGGACACCTGATTTTCGACTGAACTACCGACTCCCCGGACCTGAACCAACTCCCAAATCTCAATCAGCCCAACTCCCGAACCCAATTCAACTTCTTATTTTATTATTTTATTTTATCTTTACATGACACCATTTTTATTATCTTTATTATCATACCATTTCTTTATTTATTTACATATCTCCGTTATGTCCATATTAGTACTTAAATACCCCACCATCCTAGCAGGGATCCTTATCCTTTCCTCTTTGGATCCCCTGCTAGGTGAGTTGATGTAACATGTTTACTTATAATATTATTAACTTTGGATCCCCTGCTAGTCTGACTGAAGTACCACAGTTGCCCTAACAATGATGGCCTTGTTTGCTGCACAAAAACAATTTACTCACTGTTTTGTCTGTCAATCCCTGGTGTCTTTAAGAAACTCAATGCTCACAAAGACACTATAAAAATACCAGTATAATTTCATTTGAAGGGACTCATATATGCCATGTGGAGCGATGGCCCTCACCCACAACATCAGCAAACTCTGGAAATTGCCATAGTCCCTGTAGACATCATAGCAACTCCATGTTTCCCACAGATACATAGATATTGGTAGCATTTCTGTAGAGCCATGTAGCATTTCTGTAGGGAATATGTAGCTCTTTTTATTTTCACTTATTTAGCAATCTTTATTTCTTCTAAGTTCAACAGACCAGCCCTAAACATGGTCTGTGCACCACATCAAATTACCATATGTGTACATTCAAGTTCAACAACATTCAACATTTACTACCACCATCATCACAACCGCCACCTCACAACTACCTCACAACTGCTGCCTCACAACCTCCACTCACAACCACGATGCCAAATAGGCATGAGAATGACGACAGATGGCTGGAATGGAATGATGGCAAGGACAGGTGGCAACAGATGACAATGTTGACAATGCCAGCTCTACACCTCTCACTGGAGGGGTGGTATGTCTTCATCTTATTTTTTATTTTACTATATTAATCTTTTAATTACTAGCGAGAACAACAACTAATGACTAACAACAACAATGACAATAACAACACGGCTAACAACAACAGTGACAACAGCTCTACCCCCCTCACTAGGGGTTTTTTGTTTTGTTTTTGTTTTATTTCACTATACACAACAACTAATGACGATGACTAGTGAGAACAATGACACAGCTAACAACAATGGCCACAATGGCTCTACCCCCTTGCTAGGGGTTTATTTTATTTTATTTCTATTTTTGTTTCTGTTTTTGTTTTATTTCACTATACATGACAACTAACAACAACAACTAGCAAGAACAATGACACGGCTAACAATGATGGCCACGATGGCTCTACCCCCTTGCTAGAGGTTTTTTTTTTTATTTCTATTTTTTTTTTGTTTTTGTTTTATTTCACTATACATGATGACTAACAAGAATGACGACACGGCTGATGATGATGGCCATGATGGCTCTACCCCCTTGCTAGGGGTTTTTTAATTTTAATTTCTATTTTATTTCACTATACTAATCTTTTTCTTATTAGCTTTGAATGACCATGACCAACGACAACGACGACTCTACCCCCCTTGCTAGGGGTTTTTTAAAAATTTAATTTCACTATACTAACCCTCTTGATGATTATTAGCTTTGATCAACAATGACACGATGGCAATGATGGCTCTAACTGTTACGATCCGTTATATGTTACTCCGGTCCAGCTCCGTCGGAGTTATCTCCGGTAGTCCATACTCCGTTCCAGTGCTTTCCCTTGTCTCCGGGTCTACTCCTCCTACGTCCAACTCCGAGACCTCTCTGTATCATTCTGGCTCTTGTTACTCCAAACCCATTACCACATCTTCACCACTACCACTATTTCTTTGTCATCACTTTCCCACTATCAGTCATCACACCCGCTATGGATTATTCACCCAAGAATGCAGGACCTTCCAGGAGCAGAACGCAGCACTTTATATTTATCTTTTATTTTGGTTGCTATTCCTTTTATTATTTAAGTACTCGAAACTTGTATGTTTTCTTCAGTTCAAATATCAACTTAGTTTCCCTCTCTTGTTCTTCCTCTAAGTTCCTTGCAACTTCCGGTTCTGCTCTGTTCCATTCTTATCCTGAAATTAGGACACGAAGGTTCTGGGTAGCACAGCACATAAGCTGAGGCTAAGTCCTTATCCTTTCCGTGACTCCATTCCATTACTCCATCCAATATTCCAGAGCAGAGTTCTCAAACTTAACACTAACTCCCCTCACTAAGTTTTTTATTTTACTTTTGTTTTATTTCACTATACTAATCTTTTGCTTAACAGCTTTGAATGACCATGACAAATGAAAACAACAGCTGACGACAACCCACCACAACATGTGACAATGACATATGCTGTGACAACAACATACAACATGATGATAATGTATGATGCGTGACAATGACATACAACACATACAATGTGACAATGACATACAATGTGACAACAACATACAATGCGACAACAACATACAATGTGATGATGACATACAATGTGACCTGATGGGGATGATGTATGATGACGTGTACAACATATGACAACAACATATGGTGAGGTGTACATCATTTGATGTACACAGCACATTGTATGTTGTTGTACATCATTGTGGTTGTATGTATTGCTGCAGGGGGGATATTTATTTCAATTTATTTATTCTCATCAATGGTGATGGTGGTACTATGGTAGTATAGTCCTGAGTACATGACTTTTTGTAACTTGGGTACTGTTAGGGGATACCTTATTGTATCTGCCTCTATGTATGCTTAGTATGTATTTACCTTCACTTACTCTACAATTGTATCCCATACCACATCCCTCATCCTACTCCTTGTGTGCACCCCCTTATTGTTGTAGTAGTAGTCCCTTCGCCGATGACATCATAACCAATGTCATGTTTATATTTGGTTTTACCTCGCCCTACCTTCTATTATGTCCTAGCTGCATATAGTTGAATTAGCTCTCACACTTGTAGTATATAGGTGTAAGGTGGTTATCAAAGATAACCACCTTTGTATTAAACTTGATTCCCGGGTTAACACATCCTCTAACAGGTGCTGTTAATAATAACTTGGATTGTTTATTACCAGTGAAAATTGAGGCACTAGTCCCAACCACTCCAGCAGCATGTTATTTTACTGATGCTACAAGGAGACTGCACAGCACTGTGCAGAAGATATACCTTCTCTACAGCTACTACAGCCACTACAGTAAACTACAGGCTCTGCACAGCACTGCTGTAGACTGTAGTACATGACTCCAGAGTTTGCTGATGAAGTTACAGAATTAGCCCTATTCCCACTGAGGAGAGGATTGACAGATGTATCCATCAGATGTTCTTTATATGGTTCTCAGTCAATTTTAACATTCTGGCATTTGGAACTGGATCTAGTGGACCTGTGTTCTTTGCTCTGGGTATTAGGGATAGCCTACTTGTGATATTTGTTGTCATCAGCAAATTCAGGTTTTCAGGGTCAAAAAATGGCACTATGGGAAACTGTCAAGAGCTGTCAAGCACTATATAGAGTCCCATAGCAACCTATAGTGACATAGCAAAGGGTCTTTGATTGACAGCACTGGACAGTGCTTCATAGCACCCATAGCAAAACCCCAACTGATGGTGGATGTCATGTGCATAAACCCTGAAGCTTTCTTTGAGGGTTGCATTGTACTGGTTAGTCTTGCCACCGGCGCAGCTCTGAGCTGTGAGCCATCCAGCCGAGCTGCTATTTTGGGCTGACTGGGCTGGTAAATCGGCTCCCAGCTCAGAGCTGCCCTGAGCGGCTCAAGCCATGCCTTCAGTCACATAAGACTGGTAAGAGGTAATCCATTGAAAGTTGAGCCAAAGATTTTTATGTTACGCAGATATCTGACTCTAGGAGATATTACAACATGTTTTTTATCATAAATATAGTATACACAGCTCAAATTACAAGTAAATGGTATAACTGAGGCTTAACATACAAGTAGGGCCACAGGTGAACAAATTTAGCAAATCTAAATTGGCTCAGCCACTCAGAGCTGCTCAGGGCTGCTCTGGGTCATTACAATCAGCTCAGGTGCCTGAGCCAGGCCATGGGCAAGCCGGGCCAAGCTGTGGCAACACTAGTACTGGTAATGACATGATTGATGACAGTCTTACAACCAATGTTTCAAATTGTCTGTTAATCAACCTCATCATCCAAGTGTCAGCACTTATCTACTATTTATCCCAAGCTGCCCTATTTGATCATTGGTCCTTATATTCATCTTTCTTGTCTTCTAGAACATGTGTCATTCCAGCTTACTTGTGCATCTTAAAAAAAGCTATATTCTAAAAAGAACATTTCCAACCTCTTTTATCTTTTCAAAAACTTCCTTTTCAATCTTTAGCACAGTCTTTGGACCTAAATTAGGCATGTGTGCAATGGTGCAATGTTGTTTTTCTTGGGGATATGTTATTATTTTGTCATCATCAGTTGTAATTCAAATCCTGGTCAATCATTTTTGTTTTGCTTCTCATTGCTAACTTCCCCCCTTCCCTTCCTTCTTTTCTGGGATCATCCCTGACTCCTCTATGTTGTTAATTAAATCCATCAGGTACTATGCTGCTGTGATCCCAAGCACCTTGAACATGGTCTTGTCACAGAGTTTTCTTATCCTGAACTGTATCATTGGAGGACAAACACTTGCTGCTGTTTCCCATAAACTCAATGATACTTTGGGTATTGTCATTATTGGATTAATCTCCTTTGTGGTGAGTTTTAGAATTCTATCTAACTAAATAAAATGTCTGGGCATGCTTATGCCACTGAGCAGGTTACCCTTGATGGATACAGATTTATACACTGGTATGTTTTTCTAATGTTTTGTTCTTATGTCCCCACTCATTGTTCCTGTACTTTCTTCAAAAAAAGATGTCCATTCAAATTTTCTTTTTTTTGACACAGGTTCAAGAATTTGTCTGGATTCCCAACATTATTGCTTTTCCTGTCTTGCTCAGTGTAGCAGACAGACATTTGAATCCAACAACTTTCCTTGTAGTCCCTCTGCCAAGTGCAGCACAAATCATTTCTTTTGGTCTCTAGTGACTTCTTCTGTTATCAGCTGGTGTGTGTTTACTCCAGATTATGGAGTATATCATGATGCTAATGCATTGTCGTGAGTGCCCCAACTGCATACCAATGTAAAAATATTATTGGTTGATGACTCATTCAATCATAGAATGATTCTGAATGAAGATTTTTATCTATGTGTTACATTCCATCATACGTTACTCCGGTCCGACTCCGACGGAGTTGTTTCCGGTAGTCCGTACTCCGTTCCAGTACTTTCCCTTGTCTCCGGTTCTACTCCACCTATGTCCAACTCTGAGACTTTTCCGTGTCATTCCGACTCTTCTGACGTCACTCCAAACTCATTACCACTTCTTCACCACTACCACTAACCACTAATCTTTGTCATCATCCTTCCCACCATCAGTCAGCATACCTACCATGGATTATTCACCCAAGAATGCAGGACCTTTGCAGGAGCAGAACGCAGCACTTATATTTATATTCTATATTTTGGTTGCTATTCCTTTTATATTTAAGTACTTGAAACTTGTATGTTTTTCTTCAGTTCAAATATCAACTTTGTTTCCTCCTCTTGTTCATCCTCTAAGTCACTGAGGTCTTCCATCTTATTCCGTTCTCTTCTG
Source organism: Phlegmacium glaucopus (assembly GCA_015039465.1). Classification (NCBI taxonomy): domain Eukaryota; kingdom Fungi; phylum Basidiomycota; class Agaricomycetes; order Agaricales; family Cortinariaceae; genus Phlegmacium; species Phlegmacium glaucopus. The sequence goes on along the minus strand of MU130497.1, from coordinate 428,580 downwards.
GTTCCGAAATCAGGACATTGTAGGAGCTGGGCGGCACAGCACATACGCTGAGGCCAACATCCTTTCTGTTACTTGTTCCGGAGTAACTCCGACGTGACTCCCTTGTTTTAAACTTAACACTATGCCTACGTTATGGGACTTTATTTTATTGTATGGCTATAACCCCCCTTTTCACCCAAGTGCCACAATATGTGTTTACTGTGGTGTCTACAGCCATGTAAGTGAATATCTCTTGTTAGACATAGTTGGACCCTCAGTACAGTTATTTTTATTTTGCAGCCTTATATCCCTGGCCATCATTGGTGCAAAGCACTTTTACACTGTTCTTGTTAATATCCTCAGTAAGTTCCTAATTATTGAGATATGATCAGAGATTACAATGGCAGACATTGACTGTCATGTGTTTTTTGAACCTATTCATTTATAAATTATAATTAACTCTCCTTGTCAACTCACTTACCACACATCCTCTCCACAACTAGATGTAATTGGTTACCAGTCTACTATAATCATCCTCACCAAACACTTTCTCTTCTGCAAGAATAACTTTAATTAATAATAATAATATTGTTTTTGTTATTTTTCAATTATACAATAATTGTTAACAAGCCATGGATTCAGGGCTTGCTGGGGGCTCTGCCCCCTGACCCCTGGCTTGCATCACAACCTCAGTCTCTTATCTCAATAGTGGACACAGTCTCTCATCCCAATAGTAGACAGTCTTATCCCAAATTCCCAATAGTGGATGCAGTCTCTTATCCCAACAGTGGACAACAGTGGACAACAGTGGACACAATCTTTTTATCCCAGTAGTAGACTCTATCTGATATCCCAATAGTAGACTCATCTGAGCATCTGAGAGTATTCCTATCAAATAGTCAATTTTTATTCCAAACACATTCAATTTTTTTTCTACTCTCTCTCAAAGTCTCTGACACAATTATCAAGGTGAATCAATCACACAGGTAACCCAAAACCTATTTTTATACATCTAGAACCATTATGTTGCCATCCACCCATCTGTCTATCCACAACCTGTTAGGGCAACTGTGGTACTGACTTAGTCAGACTAGCAGGGGATCCAAAGTTAATAATATTATAAGTAATAAGTTACATCTAACTCACCTAGCAGTGGATCCAAAGAGGAAAGGATAAGGATCCCTGCTGGGATAGGGGGTATTTAAGTACTAATATGGACATAACAGAGGTATGTAAATAAATAAAGAAATGGTGTGATAAATAACAATAATAAAAATGGTGTCATGTGAAAATAAATAAAATAGTGAAATGAGATGAAGTTGAATCAGGATTGGGAGTTAGTCTGGGACCGATTAGGATTCAGGAGTTTGACCAGGGCCAACTGGGTTTCGGGAGTTGAGCTGGTTGGTTTGGGTTCGGGCCAAGTTCATTGATGAGGTGGAATATACAAAGTTGGAGTTGGACCTGGATTTAGAGATTGGGTCGGAAGTTGGCTTGGGTGCAGGCCTGATCAGGAGTCAGTAGTTGGGTTGGAAATCAGGTGTCCCCTAACAGCTGTAGCCAGTACAATGGGAAGGATGAAGCCTTCAGAAATCATCTAATATAGTTTTCTTTGAACCTGTGGTCACACTGCAGTTGCAGTGGCCACCACTGTTCTTTAATTTACCTCAATTTCTGATCCTTTTTCTGAAATTCATATGGTACAGTATTCCAATACAGAATACAGAAGCCTCATCTTACCACCTACCTCCCCCACTCATCTATATCCATCCACCCATATTCCCATCTCCATCCACCTCTCTGTCTTAATTTATCTTCCCACTCACATATTTTTTGTAACCATCCTCCCATTTAATTATTCTCACATACAGGTGATAGATAGCTGTTCATTAAAACAAAAATAACAGGGTGTATGCATGTTCCCATCCACTCCTCTGTCCATCCACCCATCAGTCTCTTCATTTTTACATATTCAAAAAGCAAACTTAAAACACAGAAAAATGCAAAATACATGTTCAAAAAGCAAAATCAAAACACAGAAAAATACAACATGAGTACCCTAAGTTATTGTGTTATTTTGAACCCAAAAAAGCGAAATTTGAAGGGATGTCACAGTCATGTCACATTCTGTAATGATCATGACCATGACTGGGTGGGAGCAGCTGACTAACATTATTAGATAATATTTATATAAGCAAGGGTGGCTTACTCAGCAGCTCAAATATAATATAAAGACAAGCCTACGGATTCTAGGCTTGCCGGGGGCTCTGCCCCCGGACCCCTGGCTGCATCACAACAGTGGACACAGTCTCTTATCCTAATAGTGGACACAGTTGAATATCCCAATAATGACCACCATTCTCATCTACTCATCCACCTAAAAGTCTGAATACTCCCACCCATCCACCCATCCATGAACCTATCTATCCACCCATTTGGACATCCACCTGTCTGCACATTTACCCATCTACCATCTACCATCTACCATCTACCCATCTACCATCTACCATCTACCCATCCATCCATCTATCCATCCACCTACCCATCCATTCATCTTTCTATCCATCCACCTACCCATCCACCCATCCACCCATCCATCCACCCATCCACCCACCCATCCACCCATCCATCCACCCAATTCTACCCCATCTACCCATCTACCTGTCTGCACATTTATCCATCAAACCTTCCACATGTTGGTCAAATTACAAACTGTAATCCCGCAATTCTACAGCATGCATTTGGCTTGCCAGAGGCTGCCCCCAGACCCCTGGCCGCATCACAACAGTGAACACAGTTGAATATCCCAATATTCCATCCAGTCAAATATCCCAACAATAGACACATTTTTTTATCCCAGTAGTAGACCCTCTGCCCCCAGACCCCTGGCTGCATCACAACTGCCCATACAGTTGATCTCATCTACCCATCCCATCTATCCATCCATCCACCCACCCTATCTATCTATCCATCCATCCATCCTATCTATCCACCCACCCATCCATCCTATCTATCCACCCATCCACCCATCCACCCATCCATCCACCCATCTTATCCATCCACCTATCCATCCATCCCATCTATCCATCCACCCATCCATCCACCCATCCATCCACCCATCCATCCATCCACCCATCCATCCATCCACCCATCCATCCACCCATCCATCCACCCATCCATCCACCCTATCCATTCATCCTATCCATCCACCCACCCATCCACCCCTATCTATTCATCCTATCTATCCACCCTATCCATCCATCCTATTTATCCACTCATCCACCCTATTCATCCATCCACCTATCCACCCCTATCCATCCATCCACCCATCCATCCACCCATTTATCCACCCAATCACACCTATCTGTCCCTCTCTGTTCATATACCCATCTACCCATCAAACCATCCACATGCTTGCCTGGTCCCTAAATTCTACATTTTTACCATGAGATCCCTAAACCATCATTTCACAGAATATACTAACCAACCCTTTAGTCACAGCCAAAAAAAAGCACTCATCTAAAATTTTACAACCTCTTTAAGAGTTGGTTGTTTTAGTTAGAAACAGTAGTACTTTTCTACATCCCTCAGTCTGTTCCACAACAACTAAGGTGAGTAACCATATTTACTGAACATTCATTTTATTGCTCTACACCTGTCTACCCACTGACCCCAGTCCCTATGTACCATATCCCCTTCTGTCAAAATTTTCATCCATATAGAGGCCCATTGAACCATCCTTGAAAGAGCTGAATCAAACAGTCTGTATGTAACTGTATATTAATTTACAATCACATCTCACCATCAAACCATCCAATCTTCATCCTTCCAATCTGACCACCCCCTTGTCTGTGAATCTTCCCATCTACACAATCCCATGTCCACTAACTATACTTATGTAGTCCTTCTGTTATATTTATAACCAAAAGAACCATCCATCTATCCATCCACCTATCTATTCTTGAATAATTACTTCTGTTCATTAAAACAAAATAACAGCCTGTATTCATGTTCCCATCCACTCCTCTGTCCCATCAGTCTCTTCACAAAGTAAAATTAAAACACAGAAAAATACAACATAAGTATCTCAAGTTATTGTGTTGTTTTGAACCCAAAAAAGCGATCTATGTAGTCGAACATTATGTTAACAAAGGAAGAACTGATCTGGGAGATCAGCGAGAGTGAAGGGAAAGATGTGGGCAGTGGTTTGTATGTTATCGAAGGAGGAAGAACTGATTCAGGAGAAAGGAAAAATGTGGGCATAGTTTGGGCAAAAACCCAAAGGGTTTTTAGACCGAAACAAGGGTCCTGATCTATGGAAAAACAAATCTAAGATGAGCTGTGATTCCCATGTATAAGGAGCCCAGTGACGCATCAGGTGAAGGCTTAGATACCCATAATTTAGGAGATGGGCAGAAAAATGAAGTGACTCAGCTGGGTTAATCAACAAGGTCTTTACACTCCCCCACGTCTTCCTGGAGGATTCCTGGTGGATTCCTACCTATTCCTGGAGGATTCCGGGAGGAATTTTCTACCAGCCAATTCCCCCTGAAATTGACATTCCTGGCTCTTCCCAGTCCAGGAGGATTCCAGGAGGATTCCTGGTACACAATGAAATTGATACCAGGATTCCCAGAATTCCTTAGGAATCCCCAACACAGAATCCACCCGGAATCCACCTGGAATCCTGGAATCCACCTGGAATCCTGGAATCCACCTGGAATCCTGGGAATTCCATCAACTCTTACTTTTAAATATTATTCAAAATTAAAAGAACCATATATAAGTCAATAGTAATTTAAATGTATATAAGTTAACTGTAATTTGTATATGTGTGGTGGCAATGCCTTGCCGCCATTCAAATTCCGAATTTTGTTCAGACCGCGAGGTATGGTCACGTGACCGCACTTCTCAGAAATCAACAAACATCATTTCGTCTTCTCACAACTACCACAACAACCAGGACGATAAAGGACGACAAGACGGGTGGCGACGACGACCAACAACAACAATGAGCAACAACAACAATGAGCAACAACAACAACGAGGAGGGGTAATGACGAGGAGAGGTAACGACGATGAGGGGTAACGACGACGACAACAAAGGTAATGACAATGACAACAACGAGGGCAACAACAACAACAACAACAACAACAAGGGCAACGACGACGATGACGTAACCACCACCACCACCACCACTGACGACCACAACAACAACAACAACCATGGCCACAACGGCCGCAACGACGACAACGACAACCCTCCCTCACTTGGGGGGGGGTTGTTTTTATTTTATTGATATATTACAACGACAATAGCACACGGACGACGATGACGACACGCGAACGACGACCAGCACGACGACGACGACCCCCCCTCACTGGGGGGGTTTTTATTTTTTATTTTTTATTTTAGTATACTACACGGACGATGACCGCAACGACCACCACCACGCACCACCACCACCACTACCATGCACCACCACCACCACACACAACAACCACGTACGACAACGATGACCCCCCCTCGCTGGGGGGGTTTTTACTTTTATTACCCGGATAAACACACACGAATGACGGCCACGACGACGACCCCCCCCCCTCACTGGGGGTTTTTAATTTTTATTAGCAAGGTGACGACACATGAATGACGGCCGTGACGACGACCAGCACGGACGACGACACCCCCCCTCACCGGGGGGTCTTTTTTAATTTTTTTGTTCTTTATTTTAATTGACTACAACGACATGCGCAAACGATGACGAACCCCCCTTCATGGGGGTTTTATATATATATTTTTATTACGATCGACAACCCCCTCATGGGGGTACATTTTTAGTTTTGTTAATAGGTTATTAATAAGTGAATAATATATTATTAATGTGAATTTGTATTTATATAATTTTCAATATATATCTAACAATCAAAGTCAAAAAAAATCAAGGAAAAATTAAATTAAATAAAACAAGTCAATGACTTGGCTGATTTCACCAGAATTCCACCAGGAACTCACCAGGAATCCACCAGGAATCCACCAGGAATACCAGGAATACTAGGAATACCAGGAATACCAGGAATCCACCAGGAATTAACAAGGAATCCACCAGGAATTAGATAGGAATCCCAGGAATCCACCCGGAATCCGTGAGGAATTTTCTCATTTACCAGGAATTCCTGGATTCCTGGAGGAAGATGTGGGGGAGTGTAAAGTTCAGTAATCAACAGGCATGCATAGGGCAAAAAGAGGACTCTGTGGCATGCATGGGGCAAAAGAGGGGGCTCTGTAGCATGCATGGGGCAAAAAGAGGGGGCTCTGTAGCATGCATGGGGCAAAAGGAGGACTCTGTGGCATGGGGCAAAAAGAGGGGGCTCTGTGGCATGCATGGGGCAAAAGGAGGGGACTCTGTAGCATGCATGGGGCAAAAGGAGGACTCTGTGGCATGCATGGGGCAAAAAGAAGGGGCTCTGTGGCATGCATGGGGCAAAAAGAGGGGACTCTGTAGCATGCATGGGGCAAGAGAGTTAGAGATGCCACAAGTAGGCAAGGGCAAAGCAACAAGTAGGTGCAACAGATAGGAGGTAATGGGCAGGACACTGGCAGAGGGATGAAATTTGTTAAATTTGATTTCAAATGAAAACTGGGAGAGAGAAAGTAATTCTTAGCATTGTTTGATTTATTTCTCTGTAAATCCTTCTAAGACTGGGTGTATATGAAAAGAATGAGCTGCTCAGATGATGAGCAGGGAAATCCGGTCCAATGTTGAAGGTTGTGGCCATGAACCAGAGAAGCTGGTCACATGTCACAATCCTTATCTCCACATAGACCAAATTCTATGTTCACACTTGTTCCTCGTGTTCGCTTAGAATAAAAAATTTGAAGTGATGTCACAATTTGTGACTATTGTGACCATGTGGTACATTTGTCACGTATATGAAGAGAGGAAGTGTGTGGGAGCCGCTGACTAAAATTATTAGCTAATATTTATATAAGCAAGGGTGGCTTACTCAGCACCTCAATTATAATATAGAGATGTGATGAAGTGTTACATTTGTCACATAGTATAACAGGACAATGCTGTGGGAGTGGCTGACCAATTATCAAAAATATAACTAATGCTTACACATAAATCTGAACTTCCCAGGCACATTGTCACATTCTATATAGACAAGCCATGAACCCCCTGCCTTTAGCACGGCTCTGCTTTGCTTTGCTGGCCTCCAGCACAGATTCAGGGCTTGCTGGGGGCCCTGCCCCTTGGACCCCTGGCTGCATCACAACAGTGAACACTGCCTTATCCCAATAGTGGACACAGTATCTTATCCTAATTGTTTTTATCCCAGTAGTAGACCTATCTGATATCCCAAGAATAGACTCATCTGAGCATCTGAGAGTATTTCTATCTGCCCATCCACCTAACACCCAGTCAACAAATCACAGCCACCCTTTTCCAACACAAAACAGTCCATTTTATTTAAAGGCATTTTTATAAATCCTACCCTATCATTGTAATATTAAAACATCTAAATAACAAGTGTTTGAAGGTCTGGTCTGGTCCGGTTATTTGCTTCTTGTAGCCCTAAATGAGACCAAGACTGGTCTGTTTTATTTTGAAGGGTGAAAATAACCAGACTGGACCAATGGAGACTGTTTAGTCTCAGTTTGTTGCAGTTATATAACTGGTTTTTAACTGGTCCTGGTTAGGACCAGTTAGGACTGGTCATAACCAGTTATGCATACAGAAAATACTTGGAATATAGCTAGCTGATACAGTATTCTATGAGGACCAAGTCAAACCTCAAGCTCAAAGTCATTTCAGTCCATGTCATGGACCTTATGCCACTCAAATGTATCAACCTCATTAGTGTTTAAAAGTCCGGTCTGGTCCAGTTTTTTGACCCTCAGGGCCTTTAACCGAGACCGTAACCGGTCCACCTTGGTCCTAGGACCAAAAAAGACCGGACTGGACCACTTAGGACCAGTTTACATCGGTTTTTTTCAGTCCTAACTGGTCTTAATCAGTCTGTAACTGGTCTTCTGCTGACAAATATATATTTTTGTATCAAAAACGGTTGTTAAGTTTAATAATAGCTTCCGAACGAGCCCAGGAACGTCAAATTCCGTTAGGATTTGGATTTTCTACAGTAATACTAGTAAAATGCCTTATTTTAGCGAATATTTTAGACTATTTTACAGATCTATTTATTTCTCAGCCAGTTTGTATTGGATTTTTATGATCTTGGGCTCGTTGGAAAGGGGTAAATTATGGCTACCCTTTTGCCGGTTTAAACCGGTCTGAACTTCAAAATATTGGTCAATCGAGACCGGTCTTTTTTTGGTCTTTGATTCTCAAAAATCAAAAGACCGGACCACTGGTCCGGTCTTTTTCCGGTCCAGTCCGGTCTGGTTACAGTCTTTTTCCGGTCTCGTAACCGGACCTTCAAACACTAAACCTCATCAGTGAGCATCTCCTTGAAGTCAAGGTGTTACAAACAATTCTTTTTCTTTCCTTAACTCCACTGAACACAATGTTGTTTCACCCACACATGCATTACATTCCTTTTCCATTTCTGCTTACATATGTTTACCTTACTCTTTTCATTGTTTCATTGACATGCATATGACTCATTGCATGAGTCACTTCTATTTTTACTTACAACTCATGCACATATGCGACTCATTGTTTCTCTATAAATACTGTATTTACAACAGTTGTATTCTTTAGCTAGTTCTTGAGAATTGCACCTGCTTTTCCTCCTTGATCTTTCTCAAACTCTTAAGACAGATATCTGCAGTGGTCTTGCAGGTTGTGTTGTTGTTACCGGTATTATCTAATGTTGCTGTATAGAGCTGTTGGGATCGTTAGATCTAATCAAAGGTCACATGTAATGTAATCAAATGTCATACCTTTGACTGGTTTTTATCCATAATACCCACACAATCTAGCAGTCCCACTGCATATCTCCATAAGTTCTCCCCACTTATGAGTGCCTGATAAGGCCTTGAAACTAATCACCTCCACTCTCAGCTTCCACTTTTCTTCTTTCACCTCAATCCAGTGCACTGGCATCCCAAGAAACCCCTCCTTCATTGTATCCACCAACCATGCATCTGTGGTAATCAATACTTTCCCTGGAGCTGCCTACATGTCCAGTAAGTACTTCCCATTCTTAAGAGACAACAACTTGCTTACTGTTATTGCCTCCTTCAGCTCCCTGATATACTTCACAAACTTGTTATGAAGCTGGACCTTTACAAACTTGGAAGGTTGGCTGTGGTTTATTTTGGTCTCATCAAGACAAGGGCACTGCAGAAGGTGGGGTTATCAGCAAGTGCAAGGGGCTATAGGTGCATGATGGGTTATTTTTTCAATGGTGAAGTGCACTAAAACATACTTGGTTGTTTGTAGAAATCAGCTTAGTTATGGCATCAAGAGTATGTGCTCTCATGAATTTGTGGGGACCCATCACAGACTTGAAGTCGAGCTGCTGCTGTGTTTGCTTCTTTGTCAATTGGCCTCTCTTTGCCTCCTCTTTTGCTTCCTCCATGGCATTCCAAATGGGCCATGGGATTGCCCAATGATTCACTGGTATGCTTGTGTCATTGCATTTCTTCTTGTATGCATTGTAGTGCTGGTGAATATGGAAACGACAGGAGGAATTCCCTCCTTTGTGCAACACCTTTTGCTTCCCATTCAATCTCATGAACTGTTCATCCCTCCCTGCAACACAGTAAGTAATATATCCTCCAATACATTCCATGAAAATTATGTACCTGCAGATGTGGCACTGTCAGCCTATTTCAATCTCATAGATGTTGTGTCTGACCTTGAACTTGACTGTTACTCTGTCTGACATCACTGTGAGTATATTGAGGGTGGAATCCTTTTTCACTGGCATTTCTTGAAGTGCTTCACCACATTGGTGGTCATTAAGCCCATCATCAAGCTAGAATTGCATGAGTACACCATATTAATGAAGATTCAAGCCTTTACTAACCTCATCATTGATGTAACTGCACAGAGTTTGTTGAGAAAAAGTGTATTTTCAAGATTATAAAATCTCTACTCAAAACAATAACTCAATCAATACTCTATACAATCTTATAATGCAAGTTGGGTTTTCTAGAAAGTATAACCTTTCCAAGATTTTGAATTTCACTTCAACTAGTACACACAATAACAACAATAATTTGGATCCATTTAAGGATGATCAAACTTTTAAGTAGTTTTGCAATTTATGGCTTGCACCAACAATCAGTCAAAGAATTTCTAAGACTTTACTGATTGATTTAACTTGTGTACACAAAAGTCCAAGACTTTGTTACAACTTCAACAAATTTGCATACACTAGAAGACTCCTTGCTTCTGCTATGACTTCAATACAATTGCATACACAAGAAGGTTTCAAACCTTCTGCTATGACTTTAACACAATCACAACTTTTACAACAATTCAACAATTGTTATAACAAGTCCAACACTCTGAGAAACTGATCTGTATTCAATACCCAAATCTCAAAGACAAGTGTTCTTGCTCAATGTCTAAGACAGTGAGCTGTACTAGATTGAAAATGAGGGGGGGGAAAGAAAGAATCCAATTTTCTGACTATTTACAAACCCTGGGTGTCAGGAGACCTCCCTTTGGTCCTACCCTATGCCTCCCAGCCTACGCATAACACCACCCATCACCCAATCTCACCATCATACGACAACCCTACATTATTGCCTACGCCTACGGCACTACCCTGCACTAGTGTTTGAAGGTCCGGTTACAAGACCGGAAAAGACTGTAACCAGACTGGACTGGACCGGAAAAAGACCGGACCAGTGGTCCGGTCTTTTGATTTTTGTGAATCAAAGACCGGAAAAAGACCGGTCTCGATTAACCGGTATTTTGAGGTTCAGACCGGTTTAAACCGGAAAAAGGGTAGCCCTAATTTACCCCTTTCCAACGAGCCCAAGATCATAAAAATCCAATAAAACCTGGCTGAGAAATAAATAGATCTGTAAAATAGTCTAAAATATTCACTAAAATAAGGCATTTTACTAGTATTACTATAGAAAATCCAAATCCTAACGGAATTTAACGTTCTTGGGCTCGTTCGGAAGCTATTAAACTTAACAACCGTTTTTGATACAAAAATATATATTTGTCAGCAGAAGACCAGTTACAGACTGATTAAGACCAGTTAGGACCAGGACCAGTCCTAGGACCAAAAAAAACCGATGTAAACCAGTCCTAAGCGGTCCAGTCGGGTCTTTTTCAGTTTTAGGACCGAGGTGGACCGGACCGGACCGGACTTGACTTTTAAACACTACCCTGCACCCTCTGTCACCATGTGACATCCCATCACAAGCTTCCAACAGAAGCGCCTACCCTTACCCGTCTCCTGGACCTAGATATGTAGTCTTAGTCATTATGCCTTAGTCATGAGGCCGGTTAGCTATCTGCTGATGTACCTGCAGTGAGATCAGACCGCAAGTAGTAACATAGTTCAGGGGGTTAATGTAGATTTCCTCAATAGAGTTAAAGAGAAGTTCGCGGTATTGAAATACGCAAGAAGAGTAGACTGCGAAGATAGTGAAGTTTGTGAAGTAGTTTAAAGAATGAGACTATTGACTTAGAACATTGCTGCAAAGTTTATGGGATCAAAACTCTGGCCGTCTCTTGTTCACCTTGCCTCCTACTTGCTACAGATACTTAATACAAGAGTTGTAAACTAAACCAGGTGTGGATATGTGAAACAGTAATGTAAAAATTGAGCTAATGCAAAATCACATTGACCCAGTAGTTTGGTAACGAAGGAATAGGAGACAAAGTAAAAATAAAGATGATGAGTAAGGAGGTCAGTTGAATGACCTCCTGTTTCGAAAGAATGATAAATATATATATATGGAAAGATGAAAGAAAGTAAATGCAAAAACAACACGGACCATAATAAAACCAATGCAAGGGATACATGGAGAGGTAAGGAATGTGTATGTGAACCGTTGATAGGACCCATATAACCTCTAGGTCCGTAAATTAGTTATTTTTGCGTTTTACCAACTTCGCAGTATATGCGGATACCTCGCGGGTACCAGTTTCGTTCGCACCTTCATTCGTGGTTCTCACACATCCTTCACACCTCACACAACATACTATAATCCTCGCATAACCTTCGCACATCACTCCTACGACCTTCGTAACTATCCAACGCACCCTCGGTCCTCTTCGCACTTCATACTTCGACGTATCTTCAGCTTTCTCTATCAATACTGGACTTAACCATTTCTTTCCTTCACAACCACCTCTTCACACAGCTTCTCTTTAATCTCGCGGTCTTTCACGGCTCGCATACACATCCCTTTCACTGGTTTGATCATGGTCCGTGCTGTTTTCAACTTACTTTCTTTTAACTTTCTATATATATTATTATTTTATCATCTCCTTCGAAACAGGAGGTCATTCAACTGACCTCCTTACTCATCACTTCTATTATTATTCTATCTCCTATTTCTTTGTTACCAAACTACTGGGCCCATGTGACTTCGCATTAGCTCAATTTTTACATTACTGTTTCGCATATCCGCACCTGGCTAGCTTGTTGCTCTTGTATTAAGTACCTGTAGCAAGTAGGAGGGAAAGTGAACAAGAGACGGCCAGAGTTTTGATCCCATAAACTTTGCAGCAACGTTCTAAGTCAATAGTCTCATCCTTCAAGCTACTTCGCGAACCGCGTTATCATTCGCGAACTTCGCTATCCTCGCGGTCTACTCTTCTTGCGTATTTCAATACCGCGGACCTCTCTTTAAATTCTATTGAGGAAATCTACATTAACCCCTCTGAACTATGTTACTACTTGCGGTCTGATCCCACTGCAGGTACATCACCGTGAAAGACCACAAGATTAGATAGTGGCTGTGTGAAGGTGTGAATATGACCAAGTCCACTGCGACTGGTGAGAGCTATTGATATGTTGAAGTATGAAATGTGAAAAGGAATGAGGATGCTTTGGATAATTATGAAGGTCGTAGAAGTGATGTGTGAGACATGTGCGAAGAGTATGTGATATCATAGGACATGCAAATGATAGTGCGAGGGTTACTGACAACTGTGGATGAGAGTGCGAGTGATAATGGTAACCGCGAGGTATCCACGAGTATCTGCGAAGTTGTTAAACCGCAAAAATAACCTGTTTACGAACCTAGAGGTTATATGGATCCTATCACCGCTTAGTAGTGTAGTATTACATGACTGATCCTTATCACTATACAAACAAGTACATACGTGCACACAGACCATGTATCTTAGTATAAATAGTTAAGGTGCAGATATAGGTTCTGCACCTTGGTCAATAACAACACTTACGGGGTTCTCCACTAGCGTGACTGATTGAGTGGCTGTCTTGGTTTAACCTTGGCAGTCTTTCCCTAACACTGGGAGGTATTGTATACATTTGAGATATTCAAAAGTAGATAATGTCCAAAAATAGATATACTGGTTCCTGGTACCCTTACTTTGGTTCTGGCACCATGTGCACTCATTGTTCCTGAAAATATAGGGGTTGTCTATTTTTAGCCCCATGTTACTAATTTTAGGTAGTTTCCACCCCTCTTGATGGTAACTGTGCCTATTGTGCCTGGAAACAATCTTTATGATTGTTCAGCACTCCCCCTATCCTTAATCATCATGATTCCCACACAATCACATGGTTCCACTATCTTGGTTATTCTGCTTCCACTGTTGCTAGGGCACCAACCTTCTGTCAGGGGATCTCCCTTTGATCCTACCCTATGCCTCCTAGTCTACACATAACACCACCCATCACCTCGATCTCACCCATCGTATGACAACCCTACATTATTGCCTAGGCCTACGGCACTACCTGACACCTTCTGTCACCATGTGATGTCCCATCACAAGTTTACTACCTTAGCACCTACCCTTACCCATCTCCCAGACCTAGATCCATAGTCTTAGTCATTATGCCTTAGTCACAAGGCCGGTTAGCTATCTGCTTAGTAGTTTAGTATTACTCATGGCTGATTCTTATCACTACATACATAAGTACAAACAAGTGCACAGACCATGTACAATTAGTATAAGTAGTTAAGGTGCAGATATAGGTTCTGCACCTTGGTCAATAACAATGCTTACGGGGTTCTCCACAAGTGTGACTGATTGAGTGACTGTCTTGGTTTAACCTTGGCAGTCGTTCCCTAACACCTTCCCCTGAATATTTATTAATAATATTCTGTTGCTCCACAATCACACCACATGACATTTGCTAACCCAATAATGTTTATTTAACTTTTCCTGTGCCAAGTCTATAAGGATATTCATGGATTTATTGGTTTTAATCCAGACATGCAATTTGTAGTGTAACAAATGATAGTCTATTGACCACACTTGTTAACTATATGCATTTAAGTCACACAGTAATAGGTTTAATCAGCAGTTGTAGGGTAGACAACTCTGATTCCCTTGTTTAATCATCAGCTGTATTAACTAGTTTTTGGTACATTAATTAATATTTATGCTGAAATAATAGATAAAAATTGCAAAAACCATGCTTATGCAGATCTAAATCATATCACTGTGGCAATGTTTTGTCACATCACATCACACAATCAGTCACAAAACCTGGTACAACATGTTTTTAATGAGTTCTGCACTATTTCACAAGATTTTTTCACTGTATAAAATATGAGATGGTATAATTATAAGCTGTACAACACTTTCAGATGCTCAGAGGTAGAAATAGTACCTAAAATGTGGTTCAAAAATGAGAACAAGTAGAAATCTTCATCTAACTAGCATTACTAAATTATTATTCATCCTCCCAGCCACTAGTCTCATCTGAGGAGTGAAAATCATTATATCCATCAAATACCTCTCCTTCAGCTTCATTCTGTATTCCAGGATCTGCATATTCTGGTGACAATTTCCATTGTCCCTTGTTATATAACCAATTGGCAATTAGAGGCATGTCCAAGTATGATTAAGTAGGTCATGGCCTGAATGTTTATTGCACCTTGAGTTAGTTTTGACTTGAATGCTAGCATTGAAAGGGAGAGTATGTTCTGCTTCTATTAGAAGTGTGTCTTTCTTTCATTTTCTGTGTTCAAAATTGAAATTGAAGATAAATGAGATACAGTACAAAATACTTGTATACTTTGATGATTGGGCCACTTCAGTCTCTTCCTATTTTCTTCTTTATGTTGATGACTTCAAGCTTCAGCTGCTCTGCATCATTCTGCCTGCCCTGAAGATGGTATGTGATTGCTAAATTTGCCATGCTGCTGAGGGTGTCTGGATGTTCTGCACCAAGCAGCTGCTTTCTCATGTCCATAACTTGAACCTCCAGTTGCTCTGCCTCATTCAACCTTCCCTGATTCCAGTATGTGCTTGCTAGATTTCCCATACTGGTGAGGGTGTTTGGATGTTCTGCACCAAGCAGCTTCTTTCTCATGTCCATAACTTGAACCTCCAGCTGCTCTGCATTGTCCCAGTCTCCATTCTCTGACATTACTCGTGCAAATTTGGTCCATTTATCATCATAGTACTGCTTGATAAGTCCTATCTCCCTTCCATGTAATTCATTTGCCTTAATATGTGGACAAATCAACCGTCGCAGTGCATAATCCTCACTTTCAAATCTCCATGGAATTGCACATGACAAGATTATGCTTCCCATCTCACACATTCTTTGCTGCTCAGGCTTTACCATTCTCTCCCCACTCCAGTAGTGCACCAGAGGATGAACAGATAACATTTTAGATGATTGTCCTCTTTTTATCAGGGAGAAAGAGAGGAGAACACTAACTCCTTGTCCAAAGATGAAGTCATCCCAGTGACCATCATTGTCCAAGCTAAGCAGAGTATGATCTAGTAATGTGACTGCCTGAGGCAACTTTTGAGCTATGTCACTATCAACAACATGTTTCATGGCCTCCTCAGCAGCAGATTGGAATATCTCTTTAGATATATTGTTATGATGATAGAAAGCACATATTTGAAGAATTAGGATTGCAGCCTGTGCTGCTTGTGCATCTCCAGCAGTGGAATGTCCACCAGCCCTCCTTTCTATCTCTTTGAAAGAAAGATCCCAAGTCCCATACACTGTTCTGTCATACTTTGATGCTCCTGTGAATGTAGCATCTGACATAAGAGCATGACGATGTACTGAGAATTGTCTCAGATATTTATCAATATCACATCTCCCAGCCTCAATGTAGGCACCAGCATGATTAACAGCAAGAGGAATGCAGCCAAGTTCAGTCACAATCTTTTTAGCAGCTTGTAGATGCTCAGGCAATGGCTCCAAACAGCCAGCCTTAAGAAGTAAAGTTATAGCATCTGCCTCCTCCATTTCATGGATCTCAATTTTGTTCTCAAATGATACAATCCTTCCCATGGATTGATTTCTGCTAGTAATTAGAATATTCCCTCTGTCACCTGGAGGGAAGAACTTGGCCACCACCTCTGGAGGAGGATCATCAGCATTATCAAACACAATCAACCATTCTTCTTGGAGAAAAGATATCCACTGGAGGACAGACTCAACTGAGCCATCCACTCCAGAATCCTGTGCAGCAGGAAGGGTAGATATACCCTTGAGAGACATTTTCATGCTCTCCTGTGAGGAGGCATCAATCCAGAACACATGTGAAAAACTAACAAGAAATGAATCTAATGTTGTGAATGGCAAATTAAGAACCCTTACTGGTCAGACATTTCCTCTATGAACTTGAGAGAAATCTGGGTCTTGCCAATCCCTCCCAGTCCCCAGAGGAGACATGAGCACCTTGGCATCAGTCTACTTGTATTATGATGAACAAAAATCGTCCAAAGTTTATCAAGTACATCTTGCCGTCCAGTAAAGATTGGACTGGAGTTAGGTTTTTGAGTCACAAGGATATTTATCTGCCTTTCACCACTGTTGGCAGGCAGACTAATGTTCTGTATGTACAATTATTGCTGGATTATACCCACAACCAATGAGAAAGACTCACGAAAGTGCCGCCAGTGATGAGGATATTCTGGGCATTCGCAAAGACACCCAAGACAGATTGTTGAGCCTGCTGATCATTAGCGAAAGCCGAGAACACCTGGTGTAAGCAACTCACAGAGGGATTTTGTTCGGATTCAGTGGATCTCAAGTTAGCTTGCATTACGGCATCAGACGAGGAGGGCGAATTTCCTTCTGGACGGGCTACAGGTGTAACCGCCAAAGTGGAAACCGAAGTGGAGACTTGAAGTTCATGCGTAGTCTGATCGACGATGAGGATTGCCAGTGAGTAATTATGGATGTGATGGGGTAAGTTGAACACTCACATGAACGCCCGTGTCTGGAACGCTTATAGGAGCAAGATCATCCAGTACCAGAACAGAAGCCGAAGTAGAGACTGGGAGGTCATGGGCAATCTGGTGGATGACGATGATTAGATACTTGAGGATACGATGGGCGAAGTTGAACGCTCACAGTAACACTAGCGACTTGAATAACTTGTGCGCTTGCAGCAGCAGCGCTAGCGGGAACGGATGGCATGGGGTGAGCGGTGCTTGTTATGGTTGTCGATGTCGAAGTTGCTGGTTTAGGGCTTGAACCCAGAGCAGCATCGTTGACGGTCAGAGATGAAGATTTCGGTTTCTTGGGCTTGATAATTTTCTTGAAAATGCGCTTCATACTGTTGAATTATGAGAAGTGGGTCGTGAGTACTTGAGCGGTGAATGTGGTCGATAAGAAAGAAGCGCCTGATTACATAACCAGCAGCTCAACAATGGTTACCGAGTACAACGTACGCGTCATCCCGATTTATGGAGTCCAGAGGCAGCATACTCCAGCACTCACATCACTTATTCTGACCGGCAGTGCTTGGATCAATCTTCTATCCAGTGCTTCCTCCTCATCTGTATTGCGACAACATCGTGATTACCAGTCAGAGTACCTTGGCCATCGGACGAAACTCGAGTTTTTCGCCTCTCGTCCCCCTCAGTGGTACATATATTAATAATAAAAAAACCTTGATTGACTACCTCTCTTAAATTCGCAGCTTCCACGCGAAGAACTATGCGCAAAGGTCCGCGTTCTCGAAGCCCAGTATACCACGCGAAACTCATCTGAGACCTCGAAGAACGTCACGCTGAATTCGAATTTTTCTTGCCTAAGCTTCAAGCCAAACTCAGAAAAGTCCGGGACAAGCTCACTGGTGCAAATCACAAATAACCAGATGCAGCTATCGCAACTCGCCGAAAACCGCCTTGTTGACGCATAACAACAACTGGAAATGTTAGATCAGGAAGTTGCGAGATTTGCGCGGGAGAGGAGGGCACAGTCGGTTGGGGCAGAGTTGAATGGAGAAATTGTCTGTTGCGAGAACAACATGAATGATTCAAAGAGACTCTCATGGTATGACATACCGATCGTTATTCCACTTTCTAACATTCTTTGGTTCTCAGGTTGCGAGACACGACGCAAGAAACGGATCAAGAACATCGTGGACGGATATCCGGAATGTAAAAAGGATGTTGCCACTGTTGAGAAACTTGAAGGTATGTTCTCCATCCCTCTCCTGATTCATTGAAGATGTGAACTGATGCCTTGCATCATTAAAAGCATCTTACGAAGACACTCTTATTCACGACTTTGAAATCGAATGACTCAAGGACTGACTGGATGATGTACTTGATTCCGTAAGACATGATCATGCGATTGACTGAATGGGATTTCATGCCTGGCAAGGTATATCTTCCGTTCCTAACCTCGCAATTCATTCCTTATTATTTTTGCGTATAGAACGCGAACTACCATTGAAGATCTTGAAGCTCTCAACTATAACTCTCCGATGAAAATTATATGGAAACAGAGGAACAACTTAACGAAAACCTTAGTATTCAGGACCAACTTCCGAAAAGTGAAGCTCGAAGAGTTCTTTATGTCAAGCTTTGGACCACACTATCGACCAATTCCGTCGTTATCCAGTTACAGATGTACGTTCTCTTCTCAGCCATTGTCGAGGCTTCGGCGACATCTCAAACTGCTGCTATGATGTCTCTCGATCTCAAGTTACAATGCGCTGCCATGAAGGATCTAGTACCCGCGAAATATTGATGTTGAGCTGAGCTTGGAGGCAAGGGAGTCAAAAGAGCCGCTAATCGTTATCCAGGTTTGTGTGCTTTCCTATTTGTTGCTTTCCATATCCCGTATCCTGATGTCCTACCTGTAGATAGCGATGTGACAGGGCAGCTACCTATTCTTCGGCTACTTGGCATCTAAAGCAGATTTGATTAATCAACGTAGTAGCTCTGCATGTCTCCCTTTTGCGAGGTCTACTCGAACCAATTTACTTGGGTCGCCGGACAAGAAAAAATGGAATATGTTGAAAAAGAATAGCGGCCCGTGGATATGATAACGAACATGACGACTTTCCTTCTATCCCATGGATGGGCACGTCTGTCTGCCTTCGGAGCCTTAGCACCTGAATTTTACGGCAACATTCCCTCATCACATCCATCCAATTGTCAACTTCATTCGCGATAAGGAAGTAGGCAAGTTTGAGCGGGCAAAGAGGCTTGTTAACAATGGCTCGGCTGGACATGCGGATTTGCTAGGGAAGACTGTGAAGTGCAGTGGAGATTTTAGCGTTCTCCAAGGTGGCGGTAGCAGGAATTCGGAGACTGATGAATCTGGATGATATCCTGCTTCCGTTTCGATTGACACTTAGTGCGTCCATTGGCATTGAATATGAACAAGTCAAACATGGCGTAATGTTGTCAGTTTCAAATATATAGCTGTTTACTCCAATATCACTTGTACCGATCTCACGCCGCAGCTCTCAAGTTTTCTGGACAAGTTGTGCCGAAGTTGTCCCGGACACCTTTTAAACGCGTCATGAGTCTTACCAATTTCTTCCCTTTCTAATTTTAACGCTTTCACCCTCAACTGCCATGGCAGACTCTGAGTCTAATAGTATGCCCACAACCCTGGCAGGGGAAAAATTAACGACCATGATGGACATGAACGTAGAGGACGAGAAGCAGTTGGGGATATTTCGAATAGTGACTCAGTTCCTTCTACGAAGGGGAATCGAAACCCATGGGTAAGTTATAAGACCCTTTCACACTAATTCCCTTGTTGTCATTTTCGATTCTCACCCATAGACCCTTTGTCAAAATGCAATATAGGACTTGTAAACTCTCATACGAGCAATCACTACTTCGCATTCGCTCGAATTAATGACGAAGTATACCTTGTACAAGGTACATATATACATCTTTCCCTTATTTTTTTTTCCAATTCCTTGTATCCAGTTTCATGTGCAACTCCGGTATCAGCGTTGACTACTGTTGACGTTCAAAATATTCCGCCATGAATTTACTTATCACCATCTTTCGATTCTCTGAATCAAAGAATGTTCCATCATGCAGATATCTGCATTGTCAAACCCATAGACGACCGCTTGACACGTTATGAAGAGGAGAATGAGACTGTGTTTCTAGCCAGAGACCTAGCTAGTAGCTAGGACGCGGATGATGGCAAACCCATCTCGTATGGGACAATCATAGTCTCCTAAAACAGACCTAATGATAATGTGATCATTGATGACAATCGATCACTATATATAAGGTCTGTCCCAATTTGACGGCCCTTTGGTGGTCACCGGGTTGATTCGGCGTTCTCGGTCAAAAATCAACATATTTTGAACATCACGTGGTATGGCGAATCCAATCTAATCTTATCAGCGCGAGGCAGCTCTAAGACTGCTTCGTTTGCATAGTGAACTGGGGGATCCCTTTGTGGATAATCTCGTGTATCATCGATTTTCCTTTGGTGCTGAGCCATGAAAATGGAGCAGAGGTTGAGGGATTGGACTTGAAATACATTATTGTTGATCCTGGAATCAGCTCACGTGTTTAGTACATGTGATCTAGAATCGGCTCCTTTAACACCGAAGGAACGGTCTAGGGATGCTGAAGTTCAGTTCAGTTTGGTTTGGGACCCATTTTCTCAGAACCAGAACCAGAACCAGAACCGAACCAACAGAACCGGTTCTCTTGGTTCGGTTCTGGTTCAGAACTAGTTTGAACCATAAGAACCAGTTAAAAATAGACTTTTGTTAGGATATCACCAATTAGACAAGAAATTCTCATTTTAAATTTTATTTTCTAAAATTACATCTTATTTCTTAGAAATAAATATATCTTGAAATTTGAGGCCAGAAGTTTGTAGTATTGGTGTTATAACTATGACATCACTAAAAGTGAGGACTTTACACTCCCCCACATTGTCTGGCCGGAATTCCACCGGACTTCAGAAAAGTCCGGTCAGAGTCCGGTCAGAGTCCGGTGGAAGTCCGGTGGAAGTACAAAACATGCCTGTATCCCCTCCTAACCTAAGAATGTGCTACCGTGCAGACAGAAAATATCCCCATCCCTAAATATTAATCCTAAGCCCTAAATCTAAATATAACCCTAAGCCTAACCTCTAAATCTAAATATAACCTTAAATTCTATCAAAAGTCCGGCGGACTGTGACCAGACATACAGTCCAGGCATTTTTCTACTTTCACTGGACTCTGACCGGACTCTGACCGGACTCTCACTGGACTTTTACCGGAATTTTAGTGGAGTCTGCCAGACTTCCGCCAGACTCCGGCCGGACAACGTGGGGGACTGTAAAGTACACCTAAAAGTAAACATGAAAAGAAAAAAATACTACTAAATCATTTTGCCAACTAGTGACAACTTTGAATTGGATTCTTGCAATAGGAGTATATTAGTGTTCATAAAACCTGAAGTTATAAAGTAAATGAGACATATTATTGATTATGTACTATGCCAGACCAAAAAATGATGTACTTCTGATTGGAAATATATTGTGTTGGTGACTTGAATAAATATTTTCATTACAGATACAGGTACATTGTGCCATTTAACCTGTAAAATAATGCAAATAAGTAAATATATTACTTAAATGTTTGCCTTGGGATATAGTGGTTCAGAATGGTTTGAACCGGTTCAGAACCGGTTCTCAGATTTCTGGCCAATCAAGAACCAGAACCAGAACCAGATGGCTGAGGCCAAACCAGAACCAGAACCGAACCAGATACTTGGTTCGGTTCAGTTGGTTCTGGTTCTTGGACTGGTTCAGAACTGAACTTCGGCATCCCTAAAGGAACCCACCCTGCCAACAGTTGTCAAATTGAACTAGACTAGGACAATCATGGCGAAACCAAATACAGTGACTCCAACAGTGATGATGTGATATTTTTATGAGAGCAGAGGTTGCATGCTCTCGCATTATTATGATTTGTGTTGTTCATCTACCCCACTTCACTTCCTTGCTCTATCACTTTTTTCCCCTTAGTCTTCCCTTTCATATCTTTTTGCATGTGTACTTTTATCAACCACACAGACATACACCCCCCATTCACAGGCATATATTTTCCAGATATATAAACATATTCTATGATCATATATTTGCTCAAATATCACTTGTACCAATCTCATGCCCCCAGCACATAGGGGATGCCAAAGTTCAGTTCTGAACCAGTCCAGAGAACCAGAACCAGCTGAACCGAACTGTGGTTCTGGTTTGGTTCTGGTTCTGGTTCTGGATTGGCCAGAAATCTGAGAACCAGCTCTGAACCAGTTTGAACCAGTTCTGAACCACTTTATTCCAAGGCAAATACCTAAGTAAGATATCTACTTATTTGTATGTTAAATGACACATTGTACCTGTATCTATAATGAAAATATTTATCCAAGTCACCAACACTATATATTTCCAATCAGAAGTACATCATCCTTTAGCCTGGTACCTGTTACGGTTCTGATACCAGGATCCAACAATTGTTGTGAAATATAAACTCCAAAAGGCTGCCGACCATTGGCGCCCACGCACACAGACAAACAAACATTGATAGTTCTGTGTTTCCGCTCTCGTCTTGATGTTTGGGTGCCCATGCCTTTTAGCCCAAGGCCTGGCCTGAGCAGTCCAGATGGCCAACAGCTTGCCCGGCAGCTTCTTGGTTGGGAGGTAGTAATCCATAGGGTGTTAAACCATATAGTGCATGAAGCGTGTGATGATTTCCACTGCCCTCAGAATGGGCTGGACTCTGCTCCATAACAGGACAGTAACTCAACTTACTCAAGGTGAAAAAATTGTATTTGTTTGTTCAAGTTACCTATTTCCCCTCGAGATAAGCCCCTGCCTTGGATAGGGGCTCTGCAGCACCAAAGGCCACCGGCATTCAACCGGCACCCTATCGGAAATTCTCAACAATTGTTGGATCTTGGTATCACATCCGCAACAGGAACCAGGCATTACATCAGAGTGAACATCAGCGTGCTACTTCACGCAATCACAACAGGCTAGTGAGGCTAATCATCCTTTGGTCTGGCATAGTACATAATCAATAATATGTCTCATTTACTTTATAACTTCAGGTTTTGTTAATATTAATTATACTCCTGTTGCAAGAATCCAATTCAAGGTTGTCACTAGTTGGCAAAATGGTTTAGTAGTATTTTTTCTTTTCATGTTTACTTTTAGTGATGTCATAGTTATAACACTAATACTACAAAATTCTGTCAAGATATATTTATTTCTAAGAAATAAGATGTAATTTTAGAAAATAAAATTTAAAATGAGAATTTCTTGTCTAATTGGTGATATCCTAACAAAAGTCTATTTTTAACTGGTTCTTATAATTTGAACTGGTTCTGGTTCTGGTTCTGGTTCTGGTTCTGGTTTTCCTAAGTGGTTCTGGTTCTGGTTCTGAGAAAATGGGTCCCGAACTGAACTGAACTGAACTTTGGCATCCCTACCAGCGCAAATATCTCTCAATATTTCAACCATTGGGATAGCTTTGAATGCGCCATCTTTGGGTTTGGAAGCAAGACTTTACACTCACCCACCAGTCCGATCGGAATCCGAGTAGTCCGAGTAAAAACATCAAAAGTCCAAGTTCAGTCCGAGTCAGTCCGAGTTCAGTCCGAGTTCAGTCCGAGTTCAGTCCGAGCTGAGTCCGAGCTGAGTCCGAGTCCAAGTAAAAAATTACTTGGACTCGGACTCAGCTCGGACTCAGCTCGGACTGAACTCGGACTGCATCAGGAAAAATGATTTTGACACCTTTAGTGCATCCTGGTGCATTGACCATCTGGATTAAATCACATCAGATCTGAGAAAATAGAGACCTACTAGCTACTTCTGTTAAGGTTTGGTTAAGGTTTGGTTAAGGTTTGGTTAAGGTTTGGTTAAGGTTTGGGTTAAGGTTTGGTTAGGGTTTTATTAAGGTTAGGGAGGTATATAGTTTCCATTCTGCTCAGATCTGCTCAGAATGCCTGCCAAATCTGCTCAGATCTGATCAGATCTGGTGGATCACAGCAAAGACCTCAAATTTTCATATAGAATGTTTAACCGCCCCGTCCAGGAAAGTATTTTGCAATTTTCTCAATAAGGAGAGCTGCTATTAATAGAATTTAAACATATTCAGGGTCCTAAAACAATTCTCTACCATTTTTAAAAAATTTCCTTTTTTGGAATCTTATGTAATCTACTCTGACCCACCATATGCTTGAAATCATGCTTATCTGTGATCATGTGACCAATGGTCTGTGTGGGAAGAGGACAAACATGGGTACAAACATGGGTACAAACAAGTAGTCTAAGCAATTTACTTGGACTAAGTCTGAGTAAGTCCGATCAGAATCCGATCAGATTCCGAGTAGTCCGAGCAATTTACTCGGACTGAACTCGGACTGGGCTCGGACTCAAAATTTGAAAATGGCTGGTGCTCCAGCCAAATTTGAGTCCGATCGGACTGCTCGGAATCCGATTAGTCCGATCGGAATTAGTGGCTTAGTGTAAAGACCTCCTGGTGATACCCTTCTCCTAAGTTGATGAGCAGTGTTTATGCTGTAGTGTATGTCCCCTAACATTGATGTAAGGGGACACCTCTCAGGTGTATACCCCATTTACTGTTTATATTTTACTTTCATTTCAACTAGCTTACATACTTCTTTGTCACTGTTTGGCTACCACCTTATTTCAAGTAGTAGTCAGTAATTACACTCTTTATCTCATTATTACTGGAACCCCCCTACTGTTACTAGCTTCTTGCTGCTTTACCTAGTCTATAAAGACTCCCCACTCTCCTTAGAGTCCCTGTCTCCTCTTACCTCTAGGCCGCCCTTACAGCATGATCAAGTATGATTAAGTATGGCCTGTATGATTAAGTATGGCCTGAATGTTTATTGCACCTTGAGATATTTATTTTTAGTTTTGACTTGAATGCTAGCATTGAAAGGGAGAGTATCATCAGTAAACCTGACATATCACCCTTTTGCATTTCAGTGTGTATTCTTTCCCACAATCTTCTCACTGTAATGTATTCCAGAAATAAAGATTGTTGCAGGTATAGATTGCTGGCAGAAACTATGAGGTCATGCAGGTCATAAAATACCTCTGGGTTCTTTTTTGAGGGTATACAAGGACAGAAAAAAGTTATTATCCATTGTCAAAGTTTTTATTCAATATCTATTGAAAATCATGGCATTGAGAGAGTAATCCTAGATGTCAAAAAGTGAAGGAAAATCCTTTGAGCTATAATTTCTGTAGGAAGACTTTGTCTTGAAAATCTATAGTGCTGTCAAAATTTATGACACAATATCTTAATTGTAAGATATTCTGTCTCCAAGAAAACCATGACAAAATTTCCATAATGTTATGTAGCAAATCAAAGCAGCTGCGGTTTATCTACAGGTCATCAAACCTTCTGCTTGTACATCATCCATTTCCCATGGTTCCTCCCCATCTTCTCCCCCAAGGTCCTTGTCCTCTTCACGGTCCTCTCCATCACTCTCTTCTACTTCTGAGTCAATTACATACCCATAGTCATCTTCTTCCACATCCCCTGCCGAGTCCTCCAAGTCATTGCCATAGTTTCATCCAGGGAGTTGTCATCAACTTCGGGGTTGGTTGACAGGTTCTGGGCTTCACGTGTAAATGCTTGAGTGAAAGAATTTGTTGCCTTGTGTCCAACATCACCCCCCATGAATTGCATGACCATGTCACGGTCAATGAACCTAACAAAATAAATCAGAAAGGTCCATTGCAAATCAAGGAAGCTGAATACTCACATCCCAACATAGTAGTAGTGCCAGTCTTGGACTTCATTGAGCAGGAGTTGTGCAACCAATTGAGGAGGACTCAGAAGCTCCATGGAGGTGCCATAGGCAAATCCATGTATCAAATGTATGCCTTGAATGACAACAGTGGGATCCAGGAAACCAAATGCACCTGGTTGTTCCGCATCCAAAAATCCTACCCAATAGTGTTTAAAAGTCCAGTCCAGTCCCGTTTTTTGACCCTCAGGGCCTTTAACCGAGACCGTAACCAGTTTACCTCGGTCCTAGGACCTCAAAAGACCAGACTGGACTGCTTCAGACTGGTTTACACTGGTTTTTTTCGGTCCCAGTCCTGGTCCTAACTGGTCTTAACCAGTCTGTGACCGGTCTTCTGCTCACAAATATATATTTCTGTATCAAAAATGGTTGTTTAGTTAAATAATAGCTTCCGAACGAGCCCAAGAACATTAAGTTTTGTTAGGATTTGGATTTTCTACAGTAATATTAGTAAAATGTCTTATTTTGTGAATATTTTAGACTATTTTACAGATCTATTTATTTCTCAGCCAGTTTTTATCAGAATTTTATGATCTTGGGCTCATTGGAAAGGGGTAAATTAGGGCTACCCCTTTGTTGGTTCAGACTGGTCTAAACCATAAAAGACCGGTTAATCGAGACCAGTCTTTTTCTGGTCTTTGATTCTCAAAAATCAAAGACCAGACCACTGTTAGGGAATGACCAGCCACATAACCAGTTTTCCAAAAGGGCGCAATGTCAAGCTTGGCTTGACACCTGGCTGGTGGTATATGAACAGTTCAATGACATCCCCTGACAACCACTGGTCCGGTCTGGTTACAGTCTTTTTCCAGTCATGTAACCGGACCTTCAAACACTACTACCCAATGTAGACACTGAGCTAACCAACCTGCCCTATGATCAAGATCTTGTCCAAACCACTGAATCCAAAGGAAGTCAACACATTGCTTGTAGGGAGATTTTGAGAGTGGTCCAGTGTGAATAACATCAACATGAAAGATTCCTATTACACATGCATACCAATAAGGATGTTGTTCATTATTGTGTGAGAGAAGCATGATATCGGGGTGAGTGCAAGGGTTGATTGAGTCTTGTGATCGTCTGAGATCATAAGTAGTGTAGTTGACGCGAAGGACCTTGTGCTGGTAAATGGAATTGATACAGATGACGGCTGTGTCCCTGTCATCCTCTGTGTATTCCACTTCATCACCATCATATGGCCATTCAAGTAATTGAGAGAGGATATGATCTTTGAGATTTGGAATGAAATCCTACAAAGTTGAGCTTGAGTTTTACATTTCACAAAGAGAATATTGTCACACCTTGACTGCCTGATCACCATTACATTCATGGTAGTCTACCCATTTGAAGATATTCTCCCTCTGACGGGTTGAATTTGATAGATGGTGGTGTACTTCTGGAGTTGTTGGTGGAAGGGCATCTGATTCTTCAAATGGAACCAAGGCTGATGGCAACTGAATTTCTTCAGAATGGATGGCATCAGGAAAAATGATTTTGGCCCTATGTAGCCTTGGGTAATTTATTAGTATCACATCACTACTCAGGACATCCCAGGACACCCCAGGACACCCCAGGACATCCTAGAGCAGCACAGGTAAAAGTTGAGTGTTACACACTTATCCAAGGACACCTCAGGACAACCTAGGACAGCATAGACAAAGTTTTGAGTGTCACCCATTTTCTCAGGACACCTTTAGTGTATCCTGGTGCATTGACCATCTGGATTGAGGTCTTTACACTAAGCCACTAATTCCAATCGGATTCCAATCGGACTAATCGGAGTCTGATCGGATTCTGATCGGATTCCGAGCAGTCCAATCGGACTCAAATTTGGCTGGAGCACCAGCCATTTTCAAATTTTGAGTCCGAGCCCAGTCCGAGCCCAGTCTGAGTTCAGTCCGAGTAAATTGCTTGGACTACTCGGAATCTGATCAGACTGTGTGTCATCGGATTCCAATCGGATTCTGATCAGACTTACTCAGACTTAGTCCAAGTAAATTGCTTAGACTACTTGTTTGTACCCATGTTTGTGCCCATGTTTGTCCTCTTCCCACACAGACCATTGGTCACATGATCACAGATAAGCATGATTTCAAGCATATGGTGGGTCAGAGTAGATTACATAAGATTCCAAAAAAGGAAATTTTTTAAAGATGGTAGAGAATTGTTTTAGGACCCTGAATATGTTTAAATTCTATTAATAGCAGCTCTCCTTATTGAGAAAATTGCAAAATACTTTCCTGGACGCAGCGGTTAAACATTCTATATGAAAATTCAAGGTCTTTTCTGTGTCCACCAGATCTGATCAGATCTGAGCAGATTTGGCAGGCATTCTGAGCAGATCTGAGCAGAATGGAAACTATATACCTCCCTAACCTTAATAAAACCCTAACCTAACCTTAACTCAAACCTTAACCAAACCTTAACCAAACCTTGACAGAAGTATCTAGTGGGTCTCTATTTTCTCAGATCCACTTGGATCCACTCAGAATCTGAGCAGATCTGAGCAGATCTGGTCGGATATAACAGTTCTGATCAGATCTGATCAGATCTGGTGGGGGACAGAAAAGTACTGGAAATTTCATAAATTCTACATAAATTCTAAGGGACTCCCAGGGCCTCCTGATGTGATTTAATCCAGATGGTCAATGCACCAGGATGCACTAAAGGTGTCAAAATCATTTTTCCTGATGCAGTCTGAGTTCAGTCCGAGCTGAGTCTGAGCTGAGTCCGAGTCCAAGTGAAAAATTACTTGGACTCGGACTCAGCTCGGACTGAACTCAGACTGAACTCGGACTGAACTCGGACTGAACTCGGACTGACTCGGACTGAACTTGGACTTTTGATGTTTTTACTCGGACTACTTGGATTCCGATCGGA
>MU130497.1:376361-397939 GCA_015039465.1 Phlegmacium glaucopus | reverse complement strand
TACAACCTGTCACCACAGCATATAAATGTACAAGCTGCTATGGAGGAGGCTCAAAGACGTGATGAAAGATGGATGCAACAGAGGCATAATGGACAGAGAAATCAGCAGCGTGGGGAAGGACAGTTGAGAATACATGATATTACAAATCATACATCTAGACATCTCCCATCTACACCTCCACCAAACAACCAACCACAGGAGTATGTAGATGTACAGGCTGCTATGGAATCAGCTGAAAGACGAGATGAAAGGTGGATACAACAGATGCATAATATATGGAGAAATGAACGCCAGGCACAGGAGCTGAATGAACAGCATCAGGAACAACAGATTGGCCAAAGGAGACGTTTACGGATAAGACAGTCGAGATCAGAGAATATCACAAATCATACATCTAGACAGAATATTGAAGTCTATCGGACTCAGATCATTAATAATGCCAATTCTTCTAGACATCTCCCATCTCCACCCCCACCCCCATCTCCTCCTCCATCTCCTCCTGCATCTCCACCTCCACCTCCATCACGATCTCCATCACCTCCTCCTTTGCCCAGAAGAGGCTGTCGTGGGAGAAACAGGAACAGAAATAATTTGCGACATGCTAGGACTGCCTATCATGAACCTGCTGAAAGGCATTCTTTGGGACCCATGACCTTGGAGTGTGCTCACTGCCATGCACTCCATTTTGATGCTGAAAAACTCTCAAAATCTACAGTCAATGAACCAAAATTTGGATTGTGTTGTCTCAGTGGCCAGGTTCATCTTCCTCCATTCCCTCCTGCTCCTAGGGATCTCAGAGAGCTCTTTGATGGTACAAGCCTACATAGTCAGGAGTTTAAAACAAAGATCCGCCAGTATAATGCTGCATTTGCATTTACTTCACTGGGTGTCAACGTTGATCATACTGTTACTGCAGGGTCAGGTCCATATTCATTTAGGATTAGTGGTGAACTCCATCATCTTTCAGGTGCCCTCCTTCCTACTGCTGGCAATGCTCCTGTATTTGCTCAGATCTATATTCATGATCCACAAGAACAGTTGGCTCAAAGAGAACAAAACAACACCAATTTGAAACCTGCTATTATGGCAATCATTCAAGGGGTCCTCAATAATTCTCATCCCTATGTCAACCTTTATAAACAGGCATTTCAGATTATGAGAGAGAAGCCAGAAGAGGAGCATCAGACTGTGGCAATTCGTCTTCGTGCAGAACGCAATCAGGATCTTCGACGTTACAACTTGCCTACTGCAAATGATGAGGTTGCTGCTATTATTCCTGGAGATGGATCAGAGGACCGTGCAGATCACCGTGATATTGTTCTCAGACTCAAGGCTGGAGGTCTTCGAAGGATAAGTCATCTACATCCTTCTTATTCTACCCTTCATTATGTCTTGCTCTTTCCTAATGGTGAAGATGGCTGGCATCCCAATATTCCTGCTCACATTGGAGCTTCTGGGAGGCATCGAGCACAAAATGTTACACAGCGCTGTTATCATGCATACAGATTGCATTCCAGACTTCGAGAGATACCATTATTGCAATGGGGAGGAAATCTCTTTCAGCAATATGTGGTGGATGCATGGGCTGCTGTGGAACAGAGTACATTAAACTGGATAAAGCATCACCAAAAGGACCTACGAGCAGAGGTGTATTCTGGACTTCGAGATGCTGTGTTGGGTGATAGAGATAACAATATAAATCTGGCAGAACATGGAAGACGTATTATTCTTCCTTCCAGCTTTATAGGCAGTGAACGTCATATGATGCAGCTATTTCAAGATTCTATGGCCATTTGCCGTACTTTTCGCAAGCCTGACATCTTCCTCACTATGACTGCCAATCCCAACTGGCCAGAAATACAAGATCAGCTATTGGAGGAAGTCCCTCCACGTGCAGGTGCTAACCGTCAGAGAAGAAAACAGAAGGCTTCAGATCGTCCTGACATTGTAGCACGTGTTTTTGAGGAGAAAAAGAAAGCTTTGTTGAAGGACATAGATGATGGAGCATTTGGAAAAGTTCTTGCAATGGTTTACACTATCGAATTCCAGAAACGTGGCCTTCCCCATATGCATCTCCTCCTTTTCCTTCATCCAGATGACAAAATTCATGATGCAGCCCAAGTCGACTCTATTGTCTCTGCTCAGATTCCAGATCCTGAGCTCCATCCTCTTCTATATGAGACTGTCACCACCTGCATGCTTCATGGGCCCTGTGGAGATGATAAACCTCATGCACCTTGCAGGGTTGCTGGAAAATGCAGCAAGCATTACCCTAAGGAGTTTAGTGATCATACTATAATGGGTGAAAATGGTTATCCAAAGTATGCCAGGCCTGATAATGGACGTGTGGTTGTGAAAAATGGTCACACATATGACAACAGAGATGTCATTCCATACAATCCTTATTTTTCTGCCAAGTAAGTATTATTCTCTTGATCTTTTAAAAAATTTATTTAAATTGATTGCCAGACATAATTGTCATATCAATGTTGAAATCTGTGCTACCGTTGAAGCTGTCAGGTACATTCACAAGTACATCTACAAAGGCCACGACCGCACAACCCTGGAGTTTCGTGATGACCAGAATCGTGATGAAGTTAAGGAGTACTTGGATGCACGCTACATTGGATCAGTTGAAAGCTGCTATCATATCTTTGAATTTGTAATGCATGCTGAAAAACCCACTGTTTACCGACTTCCTGTTCATTTGGAAGATCAGCAATTGGTGTACTTTGGTCCAGATGAAAATGCTGATCAGGTTGTGGAGAGGGGTGAAACCAGGGACACTGCTCTTACTGCTTGGTTTAAAATCAATGAATCCAATCCTGACGCCAGAAACACTACTTATCAGAACTTTCCTCAGACTTGGGTATATGATACAAAGACAAAGAAGTGGAAGCCTAGACATAAAGGCTATGCAATTGGTCGGCTGTATTTTGCTTCACCATCTTCAGGGGAGCGGTTTTATCTTAGAACCCTTCTTACTGTGGTTCCAGGTGCCACTTCTTTTGCTCATTTACGCACAGTCAATGGTATCCAATATGTCACATTCAAAGAGGCATGCAATGCTCTTGGTTTTCTGGAGAATGATCAGGAGTAGAGACTGTGTTTACAAGAGGCAGGAGAGATGCAGACAGGTCTGATTGGCCCTTATCGGGTGCTGTAAATCTTGTCTATCGTTCTACTGTGCGTGTACCGGACTCGGTAACCGTTAGGGTGCTCTTTGCTACTGTTCTCTTCCACTGCAAGGCTACTTCTTCAAGTTCTCTGGAATGACTTTAAACATGATATTTGTATTGATCTCTTGGGGAGACTCACACATATCTATGGATATGAGAATCGTCAATTTACTGAGGATGAAGTGTATGACTATGGCCTTCATCTGATTGATCATATTCTTCAGACTTGGGGAAAGCAGCTCAGAGATTTTGCAGATATGCCACAAGTTACTGGCAATTGGGGTGCAGTGGGTGGAAACAGACTTCTTAATGAGCAGCTTGATTATAACATTGAAGAGATGACTGCCAGGATCACAGCCAATACTGCTCTGTTCAACGACAGACAGAGGGCAGTATATGATGCAGTGATGGAGTCTATTGGCAACAATAATAGCAAAATGTTCTTTTTGCACAGTGCAGGTGGTTGTGGAAAAACATTTGTCTGTAATACGATTGCTGCTGCTGTGCGTGCTCAAGAAAAAATAGCTCTTTGTGTTGCATCATCAGGCATAGCATCACTTCTTCTTGAAGGTGGCAGAACTGCTCACTCCAGTTTCAAAATTCCTATTCAAATCAACGACACCTCATTCTGCAGTATTGGCCGGAATTCACATATGTTCCAAGTGATTCAGCAAACATCAATTATTATCTGGGATGAAGTGCCAATGCAACACAAGTATGCGATTGATGCTGTGGATAGAACACTTCGGGATGTTCTTAGTATTGATGCTCCATTTGGTGGAATCACTGTGTTGTTTGGTGGTGACTTTAGACAAACACTTCCAGTGATCCCTCATGGCAGTAGACAGCAGGTTGTGGCAGCATCTATCAGACGAAGCCCACTTTGGCAGAATGTTGAAATTCATTACCTTCAAGAGAATATGTGTCTTGAACAATCTCCAGAGATGCAGGAGTTTGCAAATTGGCTGCTAAATGTTGGTGGAGGTACTGGACTGGATGAGTCTGACACGATTGAGATTCCACAGGGCATCATCTGCCCTGACTATTCGATTAACTCCTTGGTGGAAGAAGTTTATCCTGGAATTGAGGATGGTGAGAAATCAGACCAGTACTTCTTGGACAGATGCATTCTTGCTTGCAAAAATGATAGTGTTCAGGATTTGAATGAAGAGATATTGAATCGTTTTCCTGGAGAAGAGCATGTGCTATTGAGTGCAGACTCTGTGGAGTTGGAGGATCAAGGGATGAATGAGTTGCAGCCATATTCGCCAGAGTATCTGAATTCATTGGTCTCAAGTTCACTTCCACTTGCACATCTTAAACTGAAAGTTGGATGTCCAGTTATGCTGCTTCGAAATTTGGATGCTTCAAAAGGACTTTGCAATGGGACAAGGTTAAGGGTACTGGAAATCAGAGGAAGAGTGCTAAAATGTAGAATCATGAGTGGAGATGAACGATTTGCTGGAAAAGTAGTGTTTATCCCACGGATTACATTGTCACCATCTGCAGAGGATTTGGCAATTCCACTTCGACGACGACAATTTCCAATTCGACTTGCTTTTGCTATGACAGTTAACAAGAGTCAAGGGCAGTCATTGAAGCATGTAGGATTAGATTTACGGTCTCCAGTTTTTTCACATGGGCAATTGTATGTAGGACTATCTAGATGTACATCAGGAAACCGATTAAAGGTACTACTAAAAGAAGAGTCAGGAGGAAGAACAGCGAATGTAGTATACAAAGAAATACTTACTGGATTGCAATTGTAATGATAAGATTTGTTGATTCTATTTTTCAATAAGAGTGTTTACTGTTAGGATATAAGACTGAGTCCACTGTTGTGATGCAGCCAGGGGTCCAGGGGGCGGAGCCCCCGGCAAGCCCTGAATCCGTGCTGGAGGTCGGCAAAGCGGAGCGGCGCCGTGCCGAAGGCACGGGTTCATGGCTTGTGGTCTGTGTGGGAAGAGGACAAACATGGGTACAAACATGGGTACAAACAAGTAGTCTAAGCAATTTACTTGGACTGAGTCTGAGTAAGTCCGATCAGAATCCAATCGGAATTAGTGGCTTAGTGTAAAGACCTCCTCTTTAGTGTGAAAGGGGTTCTATTACTTACCCATTGTAGGAGGAACTGAGTCACTTTTCAGAACATACCCAACTGCTTTTCGTCCTCGATGTTCATGTCTGTCATGACTTTTCTCCCATCAGGGTTGTGGGCATACCAGTAGGTTTTCATCTGCCATGGGTGGTTGAGAGTAAAAGCGTTAAAAATAGAAAGGGAAGAAACTGTTAAGACTGATGATTCCATTTGGCTTTCAAACCCAAAGATGGCACATTCAAAGCTATCCCAATGGCCAAAATATTGAGAGATATTTGTGCTGGGGGCATGAGATTGGTACAAGTGATATTTGAGCAAATATATGATCATTAGAATATGTTTATATATCTGGAAAATATATGCTTGTGAATAGGGGGTGTATGTCCATGTGGTTGATAAAAGTACACATGCAAAAATATACAAAAGGGAAGACTGAGCAAAGAATCTGGGATTTAGAAACACCGCTGTACTTGGCCGGCGGCCTGTACGGCGGCATCTCCCACACCACGTGCTACGCCTTTTCCTTGTCGAACTTTAAGCTTCAAGTTCCATCGCCACTGTCATTACTCGTCCAACCTGGCTCTCGTTGGGTGTATTGTCGACGACGCAGCCCAATTTTCTTTATGCGATATCCCCCTCCTTACGGCGGCATCTCCCGCAATCGCCACTGTCATTACTCGTCCAACCTGGCTCTCGTTGGGCGTGTTGTTGACGACGTAGCCCAATTTTCTTTACGCGATATCCCCCTCCTTATGATAACACCTTCCTCTCCGTAAAATAATAACCTTTTCACGCCAGGCTCACAACCCTCACGAATTCACGTCTTCTCAGCGACAACCATGCCCCCTCATCATGACGTAAATGGGCCTTGTACATGCCCAGGCTGTGGAGGCCACCTTCCAGTCAAACTTGCTAAGGGTGGCAACTCCCCAGGACACCACTACATTCATGTATGTGTTCTTGATTCCTACATCTTGTTCGCAACTAACCAAGTACTTATCTATCTAGTGCGCCCTGTGTAATTACCATTATACATTTCCTAAGCAATCTGTAGTGGATGGACCTTCACCTCCTCCTGTATCACAGTCTATTGCATGTGCGAAAGTGGGATGCAAACGCCGCGGTTCCACACAGTGCTCATGCTACATGTGCAAACAATGTTGTGTCCTGCTCTCTGGCAGCAATCTTCGAGCCCACACCGTTGTCCCAATCTCGCAAACTGGGTATATTTCGGCTACCAATTCATCGTTATTGTGCCCAATGTTACCTTTCATGCCAGCTACAAGTGTGATTTCGGGTCCTTCACGACCCGTAGTCCCTCTTTCCAGCCCATCTACTACCCCATCATCAACCGTACAGACTGTTCCATACCAGCCGCCTTCTATCACTCAGCACATGAATAAAGACTGGATGCGGCCCACAGTCGACAACACCAAAAAGGCAAAGCGGCCCAATCGCGTCAACCTTGATAATCGGTTTTCCCTTGTTCTTTGGCTCGATGTAAGTTCAATTTGTCTTTGTAATTCTTTCCTAAACTGATGAACCTTGTAGGATGGGAAACCTCCGAAGATATGTGCTGTTCACGAGTGTCCAAGGTGGCCAAAGTGGATCTTGATGGACGACATAGCACTCAAAGAAGAGCTTGCCATTGAAGCTACTCTTTTGGAGTATTACGACACCCGGACCTCTCAATGGATCACCTGCGGCCTCTCCTATCCCCATGATGTCAAAAGGGATGGCTCCCTTCTTCTTCGTCTCTTGGGAACATTGTCATGTCTTGACCTCGAAAAGCATATTCAACAAACAACATCAAGAGAGGCCCACTTTCGATCCAATATGGCTCATGAGCGTAGTGACATGAGGCGTAGGATTCGCAAATGGAACATAGAAGCCTCACCTTTTGTAGTCTCTCTCTCTGATGACGAGGATGATGTGGAGATTGTTGAGTTCCAATCAAGTCCTTCTCTTCAGCGTAAACGACAACATGATGATGAACTGGATAGCAATGCTCATGAACTAGGCAATAACCCCCGGCCTCTGCAACGTTCTCGGTATGAAAGTCCCACCACCCTTGATCAATCTCTGTCCTTGTCCTTTCCTCATCATGACACTCCAAAATCCTTTTCACCCCTTCCTTCAAGATCATCATCAGTCACCACAGTGTCGCCTCGTCCAACAACCCTTTCCCTGGATGATGAAGTTTTCGTTCCAGAAACATCAAAGCCATGGCCAGCAGGGATGTATGCTGTTGACATGGCATTAGGTTTTGAACGAGTTCGAAATTTGGAGAAGAAGGCTGCTGGTAACCTCCAATCCCGCCTCCTGGTCGCCTTTGGTCGAAAAATACCTACCACCACGTACCATGACCATATGGGATACTGGAAGGCTCTGACTGAGCAGCAGCATGTCAACTTTAAACAGGCTGGGCGTACCGTAGAGGGTTTGTGGTCCACCATTCCTAAGGTTAAGACTCCCCGTAAATAGCCACTTTCTTTAATTTGTTGTATAACCTTACTCGATTTGTATATTGTAGCATATAGTACTGTATTCTCTCAAACTTGTTGTGGCTTTATTACATTGGAATATCATACAATTCGAGGGTTTTTACCCTCAGCATCGAGCTTCTTTAAATGTTCAACATTCCTTTGTCTGATCATTTCGTCTAGAAAGAAGTCAAATTTAATAGGTAGCATCTCGCAGCAAATTGAGTGATATCCCTGCAACCATGCGTTAACTTGTTCAGCAACTGAGGTATTAAAGAACCACTTTCCAAGCTCATCAAGAAGCTCTGGATACATTGAAGGATTGCAATTTTTCTGGCAATATTCGTGTGTAACTTGATGTTTGTTGAGAAAGTGCCAGACATCAACACACATGCCGATGCCCTTGAACCAAGGATTTTTCTCTGCTTGCTGCCTTGCGAGGCAGTTAGTATCGTAGAAAATGTGTTCAGGCTTCCTTGATCCTGGCACAGAAAAGCCATTTTCAACCATTTTCTAATCAAGAGAGACCGTCAGCAAACGCATAGATGATTGTTCTTGATAGAATACCAGGAAATTGGATACCGCCTCAGTTCCAAACATTGTTGCTCGGGCGTAAATGATTCCACAAGGACGGACCAATGTCTGTTCATTATGAGTTCGACATCTACCAAACTGGGCCTTTACAACTCGATTTCCTGTTGGCGGCTTGGAAGGACATGTTTCGGGAGCTAGTACATCATCTTCGACACCAACAGTCCCTGGGTTAGGCTTGCTTCGGAGCTGGACAGTGTTTGTAATATCATCCACTTCAAACCATTCTTGTGTAGTTTCTTCAACATCCTCTGCTTGTTGTATCTCTTGAGTTTCGAGAGAATTCACCAGATTTGAAGCTTGACTGTGTCGAAAGCGATCTTTTAAAATAAAAGTTGATGCTCCTTTCTCCTTATTCTTCCGTTCTATCTCTTTATGCTCTGGGTTAGAACAGGTTTTGGAATCGTCACCCGTAATCTGATTATCACATTTTACAATTGCGCAAACTTGATGCTGGTCAAAATGTGCTTTACAGTACCAATGTCGGTTGTTTTGAAGAGGCTTGCGGCAAGCAAATTCAGCACAGCAAGGGCGGCCTATGCTGATTCCATCACCTACGATTGGATGGCAGTGACCTTGAGTTACATTAGAGAACAAGTCAAAAATAAGATGCGTTGAAGAGACTCACGAATTTCTCCTTCATTTGTTTTATATATTCTCAGACACTTATCGCATGCATGACCAACAGCGTCTGGTTGACCGTTCAATACTATGTCACGATTTCTTTCAGCCATTGCCTCCGTAAACCTGTCCTTTTGTAATCCAGTATGTGGTACATAGAGTTTTTGATTTTGTCGCAATTTGTTGTCCAGAAGAGATACAATGATAAAGGCATCCCACACATGCTCAGTTGTTAAACGTGAACCAAATTGCCACTCTGTGCCTCTCAGATAGTCCGTCGTAAGGCTCATCTCGTATGACTTTGCTGAATTGGACGCTGACACCCTGTTATTCAATTGAGAGGTATTCTTTGTTGCAATAAGATGAATAGTTAGTAGATCTCACCAAGCGATAAGCATAAGATTTATCCACATCCGAGAAAGAGTCTGTTCAACAAATTGATGCTCCCCAACTTGCACATAGGTCGGAATACCACCCTGGT
Source organism: Phlegmacium glaucopus (assembly GCA_015039465.1). NCBI lineage: Eukaryota > Fungi > Basidiomycota > Agaricomycetes > Agaricales > Cortinariaceae > Phlegmacium > Phlegmacium glaucopus. Next base: position 388,486 of record MU130497.1, on the reverse strand, counting down.
AGTATGAGTGTTCACCATCACAGACACTAAAGTTGTTGTGGTAATCAGTTTGACAGGCTAGTAATGAGTATAAATGACAATGGCCGAAAAAAACCATTAGAGATTGATTAAAGCATAAAGCGTAAGATGGAAGCACATACCGGGACAATACAAGTGAACAGCCCATGCTGGCTGGACACCATGTGAAAGAGTGCACACCACAACGTGCCTTGATATTTCTTTCTTCAGAGGCTTATTGTTCTCGCAACTTTGGTTGGTACAAACATTTTCAGGTGGATAGATAGTTAGCGCAGCTAATTGGGATGATGATAATAAATATTCTTCAGCCAAATTGAAGCACATGGAAATAATCAGCACCTACTTATGCCCCAGGCCCATCCAAAGTGTTTGAATGCTTCTTTATCATCCTTGGTCAGTTCAACAGTTGTACACTCCCAAATAAAGTATTTCAAGATGTCCCAACTATCTTGTATATACTGGTTCTGAATGCCCAGTGCATCACTCAAGAATTGAGCGATGGTCAACGGTAAAACATTAGGTGGTAAGTGTGGGTCACTTTGATCAAGAGGTTGAGGCAGCAAAATGTCTGTTTTGAGGTGACAAACGAGCCTTGCATATTGAAAGATGTCATCCAGGGAAAGCCCCCTAAGGACGGTATGTTCTTGCAACTTCTGTAGCGCCAAGATAAGACGCATTGCGGTGAGCTTCTATTTTTGGTTTTTTCTCCCGATCATGCCCATCTTGGGTAATTATTCAGCATATCACGAGACAATGGCATTTGCCGCCGTACTTTGATGGCGTACCAGGCCGCCAGTGTTTCGAATATATGGATGCCCTCAGACTGAGGGGAAAAAAGTGATAGAGCAAGGAAGCAAAGCGGGGTAGACTAGGGCTGCGCACCGCCTGTATTATGGGTACGGCCGTAATGGCTGCCAAGTCTCGATGGCCATCCTGTATTTCCTCATCTTAAATCCTCGATGGTACAGTATGGGTCAAAAACGGCTGTATACAGGTATTTTCCTTCTCATCCAATTTGCCAGGATTTGCCTCAAATAATGAGTCTGGGTCAAATCATCATAAAATATATTATTGTTGGTTAGTTTTGAATGTTTTTGAGAAATCATCTCAGACTTGTATTTCCTGGTCAGTTTGGCCCTTTGGCTTTGTGTTGAAGGTACATATGCTTCTATTATATCTATGTATGTAAAAAATGATTAAATACACGGTGGAGAGAACTTTGCCAGTGTCACAAGTTGCAAAAGGTGGTGTTTGAAAATTAATGTCACATCAGTCACGTTCCCAGGCCAGCTGATTCACTCCACAATGCTTGCGTACTTCAAAGTTCAAACTCCGCTCACCTCATTTAAATTCTCCGTCGAACAGGCTAGAGCCAATCCTAGCCATAAAATTTTGTACAGAGCTCGTTTTCTATAGATATAAGAATTATAAATATCAGAAATTTCCAGAAATCGTAGTCCATAGAAATATTTTCAACAAAAGAATTTACAGCCATAGATAGATGTTGTAAGTACCTATTCTGAGGGTACCAAGTCCAAGGGAACAAGGCCCAATACTCAGTTTTCAAACGCCAGCAAAAATTTCCCAGACAACGGCCGTATGACGGCCGTCGACGGTGCTTCACCCACGGGTTCAACGGTATATACCCGTAAATTTGCCAGCCCGTTTTTGGGGAGGAAAAGGCTCCAACGGGACGGGTAATTACCCGTCGAACCCGCCCGTAAACCCGTAGTTTACGGTGACGGTGCGCAGCCCTAGGGTAGACGAACGACACAAATTATAATAACGCGAGAGCATGCGAACTCTGCTCTCGTAAAATATCACATCATCGCTGTCGGAGCCACTGTATTTGGTTTCGCCGTGATTGTCCCATACGAGATGGGTTTGCCATCATCCGCGTCCTAGCTACTAGCTAGGTCTCTGGCTAGAAACACAGTCTCATTCTGCTCTTCATAACGTGTCAAGCGGTCGTCTATGGGTTTGACAACATCAGGAAACACTACCTGCTCCATAGACCTTGATAGACTCAGTAGCCAGGTAGGAGACTTGTCTACCCAGTCTACTAGCTACTACTGGGAGCTACAGAGACTTGGTTGCTCTCCATATACTGGTAGACAAGTCCTAGACAGTTTCCTGATGAATGCAGATATCTGCAGGATGGAACGTCTTTGATTCAGAGAATCGAAAGATGATGATAAGTAAATTCATGGCGGAATATTTTGAACGTCAACAGTAGTCAACGCTGATGCCGGAGTTGCACATGAAACTGGATACAAGGAATTAGAAAAAAAAAATAAGAAAAAGGTGTATATATGTACCTTGTACAAGGTATACTTCGTCATTAATTCGAGCGAATGCGAAGTAGTCATTGCTCGTATGAGAGTTCACAAGTCCTGTATTGCATTTTGACAAAGGGTCTATTGGTGAGAATCGAAAATGGCAACAAGGGAATTATGTAGTGTGAATGGGTCTTATTACTTACCCATGGGTTTCGATTCCCCATGGTAGAAGGAACTGAGTCACTTTCGGAATATACCCAACTGCTTCTTGTCCTCGATGTTCATATCCATCGTTGTCGTTGACTTTCAGGGTCGTGGGCATGCTATTAGGCTCAGAGCGTTTTTCTTCGTCTGCAGTTGAGAGTAAAAGCGTTAAAAATAGAAAGGGAAGAAATTGGTAGGACTCATGATTCCATTAGCCTCTGAACAAAAAGGTCATGACGCGTTTCAAAGTTGTCCCGAAAACTTGAGAGGTATTCACGCTGGGGATTCAGGGTGGCGTGAGATCAGTACAAGTGAGGTTGGAGCAAATATGATTAGAACAGGCTATATATCTGAAAATATGACTGTATGCGTGTCTGTGTAGTTGATAAATATTCTGGCTTACAACGTCATATCATGTTTGGCTTGTTCATATTTAATGCCAATGGACGCACTAAGGGTCGATCGAAACGGAAGCAGGATATCATCTAGATTCAGTCTCCGAATTCCCGCTACCGCCACCTTGGAGAACGCTAAAATCTCCACTGCACTTCATAGTCTTCCCTAGCAAATGCACATGTCTGGCCGGGCCATTGTTAACAAGCCTCTTTGCCCACTCAAACTTGCCCACTTCCTTATCGCGAATGAAGTTGACAATAACCATTGGCAAGGATGGATGTGAGGGAATGTTGTCGTAAAATTCAGGTGCTAAGGCTCGGAGGGCAGACAGACATGCCCATCCATGGTATAGAAGGAAAGTCGTCAAGTTCGTTATGATCCACGGGCCGCTATTCTTTTTCAACATATTCCATTTTTTCTTGTTTGGCGACCCAAGTAGATTGGTTCGAGTAGACCTCGCAAAAGGGAGACATGCAGAGCTACTACGTTGGTTAATCAAATCTGCTTTAGATGCCAAGTAGCCGAAGAATAGGTAGGTGTCTGCAACATCGCTATCTACAGATAGGACATCAGGATACGGGATATGGAAAGCAAAAAAAAAGAAAGCACGCAAACCTGGACAAATCATCGACTGCTTTGCCTCCAAACTCAGCTCAACATCAATATTTCGCGGGCGCTAGATCCTTCATGGCGGAGGATTATAGCTTGAGATCGAGGGACATTATAGCAGCAATTTGAGATGTCGCCGAAGCATTGACAATGGCTGAGGTAGAAGAGAGCGTACAGCTGTAACTGCATAACGACGGAATTGGCTGATAGTGTTGTCAAAATCTTGACATGAAGGACTCTTCGAGAGCTTCATTCTTCGAAAGTTGGTCCTGAATACCAAGGTTTTCGTAAAGTTGTTTCTCTGTTTCTATATAATTTTCATCGGAGAGTTATAGTTGAGAGCTTCAAGATCTTCAATGGTAGTTGGCGTTCTATACGCAAAAATAATAAGGAATGAATTGCGATGTTAGGAACGGAAGATATACCTTGCCAGGCATGAAGTCCCATTCAGTCAATCGCATGATCATGTCTTACGGAATCAAGTACATCATCCAGTCAGTCCTTGAGTCATTCGATTTCAAAGTCGTGAATAAGAGTGTCTTCGTAAGATGCTTTTAATGATGCAAGGCATCAGTTCACATCTTCGATGAATCAGGAGAGGGATGGAGAACATACCTTCAAGTTTCTCAACAGTGGCAACATCCTGTTTACATTCCAGATATCCGTTCACGATGTTCTTGATCCGTTTCTTGCGTCGGGTCTCGCAACCTGAGAACCAAAGAATGTTAGAGAGTGGAATAACGATCGGTATGAGAAATGTCACCATGAGAGTCTCCTTGAATCGTTCATGTTGTTTCTCGCCACAGACAATTTCTTCATTCAACTCTGCCCCAACCGACCGTGCCCTCCTCTCCCGCGCAAATCTCGCAACTTCCTGAGCTAACATTTCCAGTTTTTGTTATGCGTCAACAAAGCGGTTTTCGGCGAGTTGCGATAGCTGCATCTGGTTATTTGCGATTTGCACCAGTGAGCTTGTCTCGGAGTTTTCTGAGTTTGGCTTGAAGCTTAGGCAAGAAAAATTCGAATTCAGCGTGACGTTCTTCGAGGTCTCAGATGAGTTTCGCGTGGTATACTGGGCTTCGAGAACGCGGACCTTTGCGCATAGTTCTTCGCGTGGAAGCTGCGAATTTAAAAAGAGAGGTAGTCAATCAAGGTTTCTTCTTTTTTATTAATATATGTACCACTGAGAGACGGGGGACGAGAGGCAGGTTTGCACTCGGAGGTGGAGAGGCGAAAAACTCGAGTTTCGTCCGATGGCCAAGGTACTCTGAGTGGTGATCACGATGTTGTCGCAATACAGATGAGGAGGAAGCACTGGATAGAAGATTGGTCCAAGCACTGCCGGTCAGAATAAGTGATGTGAGTATGCTGCCTCTGGACTCCATATAAATGGGGGATGACGCGTACAAGTTGTACTCGGTAACCATTGTTGAGCTGCTGGTTATGTAATCAGGCGCTTCTTTCTTATCGACCACATTCACCGCTCAAGTACTCACCACCCACTTATCATAATTCAACAGTATGAAGCGCATTTTCAAGAAAATTGTCAAGCCCAAGAAACCGAAATCTTCATCTCTGACCGTCAACGATGCTGCTCTGGGTTCAAGCCCTAAACCAGCAACTTCGACATCGACAACCATAACAAGCACCGCTCACCCCATGCCATCCGTTCCCGCTAGCGCTGCTGCTGCAAGCGCACAAGTTATTCAAGTCGCTAGTGTTACTGTGAGCGTTCAACTTCGCCCATCGTATCCTCAAGTATCTAATCATCGTCATCCACCAGATTGCCCATGACCTCCCAGTCTCTACTTCGGCTTCTGTTCTGGTACTGGATGATCTTGCTCCTATAAGCGTTCCAGACACGGGCGTTCATGTGAGTGTTCAACTTACCCCATCACATCCATAATTACTCACTGGCAATCCTCATCGTCGATCAGACTACGCATGAACTTCAAGTCTCCACTTCGGTTTCCACTTTGGCGGTTACACCTGTAGCCCGTCCAGAAGGAAATTCGCCCTCCTCGTCTGATGCCGTAATGCAAGCTAACTTGAGATCCACTGAATCCGAACAAAATCCCTCTGTGAGTTGCTTACACCAGGTGTTCTCGGCTTTCGCTAATGATCAGCAGGCTCAACAATCTGTCTTGGGTGTCTTTGCGAATGCCCAGAATATCCTCATCACTGGCGGCACTTTCGTGAGTCTTTCTCATTGGTTGTGGGTATAATCCAGCAATAATTGTACATACAGAACATTAGTCTGCCTGCCAACAGTGGTGAAAGGCAGATAAATATCCTTGTGACTCAAAAACCTAACTCCAGTCCAATCTTTACTGGACGGCAAGATGTACTTGATAAACTTTGGACGATTTTTGTTCATCATAATACAAGTAGACTGATGCCAAGGTGCTCATGTCTCCTCTGGGGACTGGGAGGGATTGGCAAGACCCAGATTTCTCTCAAGTTCATAGAGGAAATGTCTGACCAGTAAGGGTTCTTAATTTGCCATTCACAACATTAGATTCATTTCTTGTTAGTTTTTCACATGTGTTCTGGATTGATGCCTCCTCTCAGGAGAGCATGAAAATGTCTCTCAAGGGTATATCTACCCTTCCTGCTGCACAAGATTCTGGTGTGGGTGGCTCAGTTGAGTCTGTCCTTCAGTGGATATCTTCTCTCAAAGAAGAATGGTTGATTGTGTTTGATAATGCTGATAGAACAGTGTATGGGACTTGGGAGCTTTCTTTCAAAGAGATAGAAAGGAGGGCTGGTGGACATTCCAGTGCTGGAGATGCACAGGCTGCACAGGCTGCAATCCTAATTCTTCAAATATGTGCTTTCTATCATCATAGCAATATTTCTAAAGAGATATTCCAATCTGCTGCTGAGGAGGCCATGAAACATGTTGTTGATAGTGACATAGCTCAAAAGTTGCCTCAGGCAGTCACATTACTAGATCATACTCTGCTTAGCTTGGACAATGATGGTCACTGGGATGACTTCATCTTTGGACAAGGAGTTAGTGTTCTCCTCTCTTTCTCCTTGATAAAAAGAGGCCAATCATCTAAAATGTTATCTGTTCATCCTCTGGTGCACTACTGGAGTGGGGAGAGAATGTTAAAGGCTGAGCAGCAAAGAATGTGTGAGATGGGAAGCATAATCTTGTCATGTGCAATTCCATGGAGATTTGAAAGTGAGGATTATGCACTGCGACGGTTGATTTTTCCACACATTAAGGCAAATGAATTACATGGAAGGGAGGTAGGACTTATCAAGCAGTACTATGATGATAAATGGACCAAATTTGCACTAGTAATGTGGGAGAATGGAGACTGGGACAATGCAGAGCAGCTGGAGGTTCAAGTTATGGACATGAGAAAGAAGGTGCTTGGTGCAGAACATCCAAACACCCTCACCAGTATGGGAAATATAGCAAGCACATACAGGCATCAGGGAAGGTGGAATGAGGCAGAGCAACTGGAGGTTCAAGTTATGGACATGAGAAAGAAGCTGCTTGGTGCAGAACATCCAAACACCCTCATCAGTATGGCAAATCTAGCAAACACATACTGGAAACAGGGAAGGTGGAATGAGGCAGAGCAACTGGAGGTTCAAGTTATGGACATGAGAAAGAAGCTGCTTGGTGCAGAACATCCAGACACCCTCACCAGTATGGCAAATCTAGCAAGCACATACTGGAATCAGGGAAGGTGGAATGAGGCAGAGCAACTGGAGGTTCAAGTTATGGACATGAGAAAGAAGCTGCTTGGTGCAGAACATCCAGACACCCTCACCAGTATGGCAAATCTAGCAAGCACATACAGGCATCAGGGAAGGTGGAATGAGGCAGAGCAACTGCAGGTTCAAGTTATGGACATGAGAAAGAAGCTGCTTGGTGCAGAACATCCAGACACCCTCACCAGTATGGCAAATCTAGCAAGCACATACAGGCATCAGGGAAGGTGGAATGAGGCAGAGCAACTGCAGGTTCAAGTTATGGACATGACAAAGAGGCTGCTTGGTGCAGAACATCCAAACACCCTCACCAGTATGGCAAATATAGCACACACATACTGCAATCAGGGAAGGTGGAATGAGGCGGAGCAACTGGAGGTTCAAGTTATGGACATGAGAAAGCAGCTGCTTGGTGCAGAACATCCAGACACCCTCAACAGCATGGCAAATTTAGCAATCACATACCATCTTCAGGGCAGGCAGAATGATGCAGAGCAGCTGAAAATTGAAGTTATCAATATACAGAAGAAATTAGGAAGAGACTGAAGTGGCCCAATCATCAAAGTATACAAGTATTTTGTACTGTACCTCATTTATCTTCATTTTCAATTTTGAACACAGAAAATGAAAGAAAGACATACTTCTAATAGAAGCAGAACATCATCAGCAAACCCGACCAGACATAAGTTTATGAAAGTTTGCAAAATATTGTCAACATAGCACAAAATGTAGAAAAAGTTCCTGACCCACTATAATTATCTCATAGATGACATTGAAACAATGAATTGTTAATTTTTTGTAGGATTCTACCAAGAGGTTTCACAACATTACACAGTTAGGTAACTTTTCGGACAATATATAGCTGTACTAACTTTGAACAGCATTACAAAGTAGGTAAAGTTTTCTGGGCTGTTGTAAGTTTATTGAGCAACGAAAGGCCTACAAAGTTATACAACTTAATACAATGTGTAGGCACACACAGGACCTTTGCGAGCAAAACAGGTTAATTGTGCATATCAGTTAAATCATATCCAAGTATATCAAACAAGTTTTTTTAACAGCAGGGAAAAGTTAAAACATGTTACACTGACACAAAAGTATGATACAGCAGGATGAGTCAAATACAGAAAGTTTGGTGATGAGGATATGATAGAGCAGCATCAGCAGAGAATGAAATTGTTTGGAACAGCAGGAGGCAGGGGATAAATACAGTGGCAGCCACAGCAGAGGAGAACCGAATGTATATATACTAGTGGTATTATCCCCTGCCATGATTGTGAGGGGGAGGAGACTCTGAGTTGGATGGGGAATATGAAGTTTGTTTAGAGCCTGACAACCAATCACATTGAGAGGAGTCTTGAGCATGACAAGGAGAATGTTGACCATGGCAAGAAAACTCACCCCTGTGATGAGGTGGTTGGATTGGAGATGACTGGTGATAGCGAGCAGGAGGGGAGTGGGAATGATGGGGCTGCATCGCCATTGGTGAATGGCTCTGGTGCCAGGTAGATACTGTTCAAAAAAAATGGTGGAAATGAGGTGGAACATTTTGGCAATCCACCAGTGGTGAACTAGGTGTATTGCCGTATTGTGGATTTCTGTTGTGAAGTCATATGTCTTCACAATGCCTGTGGTTTGTTGATGACATAGGGTGCCAGTCATGGTCATGGTGGCCTCAGTCAACTCCTTGATACTCACCTGGTAGTGTATCAGACCCCTGAGTGTGTCTGTCAGTGCCTGGGCTTGAGGACCTGGACAAGCCATTGCTGTGTTGCCATTCCTGGTGGCTATTAACTCAGTGTCAGTAGAAAATAACATGGGAGAAGAATGGAGTGACCAGTCATCCTCAGCCCTCATCAGGAAAAATGATTTTGGCCCTAGGTAGCCTTGGGTAATTTATTAGTATCACATCACTACTCAGGACATCTCAGGACACCCCAGGACACCCCAGGACATCCTAGAGCAGCACAGGTAAAATTTGAGTGTTACACACTTATCCAAGGACACCTCAGGACAACCTAGGACAGCATAGATAAAGTTTTGAGTGTCACCCATTTTCTCAGGACACCTTTAGTGTATCCTGGTGCATTGACCATCTGGATTAAATCACATCAGGAGGCCCTGGGAGTCCCTTAGAATTTATGAATTTTGCTAGAAAATCTTTAACGGCTGCATTGATAGGACCCAGGAGACGTCTAGGAATGTAAACACACCATTTTCGCAGTTTCACAACCTTTGCAGTATACTTGCAGATGCTCACATATCATTGCAGATACTTGCAGATCATTGCAGGTCATCGCACATCATCGCAGATTATTGCAGATACTCGCAGATCATCGCAGAATACTGGCAGATCATCGCAGATACTTGCAGTCATCACAAACATTCACATTATCATTCGCAGTTACTGTTAAGTTCGAGAACTCTGTTCCGGAGTTTCGGACGGAGTCACAGACGGAGTCACGGAACGGAGTCACGGAAAGGATAGGACTTAGCCTCAGCTTATGTGCTGTGCTACCCAGAACCTTCGTGTCCTAGATTTCGGAGTAAGACGGAGCGGAGCGGAACCGGAAGTTGCAGAGAACTTAGAGGAAGACCAAGAGTGGGAAACTAAGTCGATATTCGAACTGAGGAAAACATACAAGTTTCGAGTACTTAAATATAAAAGGAATAGCATCCGAAATATAAAATATAAATATAAATGCTGCGTTCTGCTCCCGGAAGGTCCTGCATTCTTGGGGTGAATAATCCATAGCTGGTGTGCTGACTGATGGTGGGAAAGTGATGACAAAGAAATAGTTGTTATGACAAAGGTGTGGTAAGGGGTTTGGGATATCGTCGGAAGAGTCGGAATGATACGGAGAAGTCTCGGAGTCGGACGTAGGAGGAGTAGAGTCGGAGACAAGGGAAAGTACTGGAACGGAGTACGGACTACCGGAAACAACTCCGTCGGAGTCGGACCGGAGTAACGTGTGACGGAATGTAACAGTTACCAGCTGTTCTTGCAATCTTTAAACACAACTCCAACAAAGGTCACTCAGGTGACTGTATTACTCATCACCTTTATTTTTATCTTGTCTCCCTTTGTTTGGCTTTATCTCCTATGTTTCATTACCAAATTACCAGATCCATGTGACTCCACTTTAATCCACATTTTACATGTCTGTTTCACCTTTCCGCACTTAGCTATTTGCTAGTTACTATATTATTAGCAGTAGCAAGTAAGGGGAAGTAACAGAGGAGAACAGATGAATTACCACAGTTTTGATCCCACCTTTGGAATGTTGTACTAAGCTACTCTTGCACTCCTTCAAAATCATCCTGCAAACTTCGCTTTTTCTGCGCATTATCTCACACTTCAAAGCAAACCTTCGCACCTCATAAAACCTCACTATCACCTACTGAAGAGAACTACATCAACCCCACGAACTATGTACTACTTGTGGTCTGTCCTCACCGCAGGTACATCAGCATCCAGGAAAGTATTTTGCAGTTTTCTCAATAAGGAGAGCTGCTATTAATATAATTAAAACATATTGAGGGTCCTAAAACAATACTCTACCATCTTTAAAAAATTTCCTTTTTTGGAATTTATGTAATCTACCCTGACCCAGCACCATATGCTTGAAATCATGCTTATCTGTGATCATGTGACCAATGGTCTGTGCGCCATCCAAAGGATATATAAACCACCCACAATTTTGTTTTCATATTTCTTACTTCCCCAGTATTATGTATGTACTAGTATATTTATGTATCACTATTTTATTATTATTTTATTACTAGTATATATGATGTTTAGAATAATTGAATATAATTTTATTATTATTATTATTATTCTGTTGTGTGAGACCATTCAAATATCTGGTTTATATATGTTTTCTAGCATCAGATCCAAAGGGACTAAGACTGCCTCAGGACACTCTCAGGTTGCCTCAGGATGCTCTCAGGTTGCCACAGGTTGCCACAGGACAGCCTAAGATTTTTTATACATAGGTAACTTGCACCCCAGGGCGACCTCTTGACCTGAGTGCCCTGAGCTGCCTGGGGCACCCCAGGACATTTCAGGACAGCCTAGGGCAGAAGTCATTTTTCCTGATGCTCTGCCCATGAATATCTGCAGCTTTCTGAGCAGCATGTGTTAGGGGACACTCATTGTGTCCGCCTCTAGTATGCTTAGTATGTTTACTTTCACTTATATCTACAATCATATCCATACTGCATCACACCATCCTACACCTTGCATACACCTGTTACATTCCATCACACGTTACTCCGGTCCGACTCCGACGGAGTTGTTTCCGGTAGTCCGTACTCCGTTCCAGTACTTTCCCTTGTCTCCGACTCTACTCCTCTTACGTCTGACTCCAAGACTTCTCCGTATCACTCCGACTCTTCTGACGATATCCCAAACACCTTACCACACCTTCATCATAACAACTATTCCTTTGTCATCACTTTCCCACTATCAGTCAGCACACCAGCCATGGATTATTCACCCAAGAATGCAGGACCTTTTCCGGGAGCAGAACGCAGCACTTATATTTATATTCTATATTTTGGTTGCAATTCCTTTTATATTTAAAGTACTCGAACTTGTATGTTTTCCCTCAGTTCGAATATCAACTTTGTTTCCTCCTCTTGTTCGTCCTCTAAGTCACTGAGGTCTTCCGTCTTATTACTTCTTCTTCCGTTCCGAAATCAGGACACCTTAGGAGCTGGGCGGCACAGCACACACGCTGAGGCCAACGTCCTTTCCGCTTACTGTTCCGGAGTAACTCCGATGTGACTTCCTTTTTCTAGACTTAACAAAATGAGAGCATGAGCTCTTTCGCAACCGCGCACAGCAATTGATAAGCTAACTCGTTCTAAAACTTCCAAAACACA
>MU130497.1:300532-347167 GCA_015039465.1 Phlegmacium glaucopus | reverse complement strand
TAGAGCCTTTCAATGCAGTTTGTGATGATTTCAGCTTTTCACAAGTATATGCAAGCTCTTTTGCATAGTGTTCTGAATTGCTTGAGAGCTCTTTCTGCAAATGTTCATTGTCTGACTTTAGAACATCTACATATTGAGCATCAAGAGCAGAATGCTTTTGGAGCTCCTTGAGTCCTTGCCTCCTTCATTATTTTCTGCTTATATTCCACCAACTCAGCAACTGTTTCCTTAAGAACAGCTTTGCCTTTACTGGCACGCTGCCGAGCACGACGTTCATTTCGCAACTGGCGATAAAGATCTTTGTAACAATCTTTTTCAACTTCAAGTGCAGATCTTAACTGCTCAATATATTTTTGAGCATTCTCCAGAAGCTCTGAGAATTTAGAACACTGCTCATGAGACTTTTCTAGCTCAACTTCAAGAGAAGTAATTTGAGCCTCCATATCTGCAAGTTGCTGCTGATATTGAATTACTGTACTCTCAAAGTTTGCAGAAGCAGAAGCTGAAGCAGAAGCTGCAGGATCTTTTAGAAGGTTAGCATCTCTTGCCTTTTGGAGATTTTCAAGGTTAGCTGTTCGGGCTCGAGCTCCTTTTGGGGGCATGACTGGTCAAAAGGTAAAAATGTGAGGAAATTTGGTGAATTGTAACTGTAGATTGAAGTTTTGAACAGTTAGAGCTTTAATATACTTGAGAAACATAAGGAAATTAAAACTTACATGTTTTTAGATATCAAGAACTGCAATACCAGGATATCAGTCCAATCAGATCAAGATCAGATCAAGATCAGAGCTAAATCTTGAAGGCTAAGTATAATTTAGAGGTAGAATAGGCTTGTTTACCAACACTATATGACTAAATGAACAATATTTGATAGCTAGGACAGATGAGAGAACAATGTGGTGGAGGTAGAAGTGAAAGGAAGTCAGATTGGTGGATGAGAGCTGCTTACAAAGCAGCTCTCAGGCTGAATTTGGCAGCACAAACAGAAATTGTCTATAGACACTATCAGGAACTCAATATGGTGCTTCAGTCCAATAACAAAGTATCATTTTTTCATCAATCTGGACAATATCTCTTGATCAAAATATTTTTCCTTATTTTTTAAACCTTCCTTTTATGGAAATTACACTGCTATCTTCACTAAAATTTATTATGTAAAAAAAGTAATCAAGAGGAATTAAAGTTCCATACATAAGAAACATTTTATCTCACCAGAGCTTGTTGTTTGAATGGCTTCCTGCAGAGTCTATAAAGCTTCAATTTTAGCTTTTTTAATTTAGCACTTTTGGCAGGGATTACTGTCACTCAGCAACATCTATACCTCCTACAAACATTTAAAACCTCAAATTAAATTGTTTTGATACTTATGATGTAATAAAACCACCCAGGCTGGGCTGCAAGCCATTGTGGAAAGCACAATTTCCGTGGGTCACTTATTTGAGGGTGACCGTGATGTCACGCCGTGATGTTACGGTACGTCACACTGCCTGAGATTGCCGACCCCCATTGATATTGAAGTGGGTAATGAGGACATTACAATTACAAGGAATGGGGAGATGTGGGAATGACACAGTGGCTACGTGAGAACAGGCCAACCTTCCTTATACAGTAATGAGCCACCTGTGGCATCATTGTTCTGATACACATATATATACAGTAGAATTACAGATACAAATCATTGAATAAGATCATCATCTCTTACTGAAAATCCTTCTCTCTCAATGAATCTAAAGACTACTATCCCCTTACAAACCTGCATAGCAACCCTACACTGGACTGGACCAGACTTTCAAACACTACCCTTGACTGAAATTCTTAATTTGGTCACTTTTGAAGCCAATAAAAATTCCCCCTGCAGTTTTGTTTGGCCTCCCAAAAGGAGTGTTTTTATAAGAGGAATAAGAAAATGGGGAAAATTTGAGTGCCATAAATTTGATTGTACAAAAGTAGTGATGTTTAAGTCTGGTGCAATATAGCAACATTGTTATTGCCCCAGATAACCACTCTTGCCACCTCATGATTCACAGATTTGCTGGTCTGAGCACCAGGCCAAGTGATAGCCAGTCTTCAATGGCTATAGCAAGTCAAAGTCATCACCTGTGAAATTTTAAATACTTGTAACTTTCAAAATGGAGGATGACTAGGCAGAGTCTCAATGTATGATTTCCAAGTCTCACAGTAGCAGGAGTGTTGAACTGGAAGGCAATAAAACTTCACAATATTGGCAAAAATGCATGAGGCATGTGCTACAATTTTCTGTTAAAAATCAGGAATTTAAATTTTTGTTCTAAAACATAATGCAAGAATACAAACACTATTATACTTTGATGATTAGACAACTTCAATCTTTTCCTATTCTCTTTCTTGTAGTTACAACTTCAACCTCCAACTTCTCTGCCTCATTCCACCTTCCCTGATCACTGTATGTGTTTGCTAGATTTGCCATACTGGTGAGGGTGTCTGGATGTTCTGTGCCTAACAGCTTCTTGCTCATGTCCAGAACTTGAACATACTGGTGAGGGTGTCTGGATGTTCTGCACCAAGCAGCCTCTTCCTCATGTCCATACCTTGAATGTCCAGATGCTCTGCCTCATCCCACCTTCTCTGATACCTGTATGTGCTTGCTAAATTTTCCATACTAGTGAGGGTGTCTGGATGTTCTGCACCAAGCAGCTTCTTTCTCATGTCCATAACTTGAACCTGGAGTTGCTCTGCCTCATTCCACCTTCCTTGCTCCCTGTATGTGTTTGCTATATTTGCCATACTGTTGAGGGTGTCTGTATGTTCTGTGCCAAGGAGCTTCTTGCTCATGTCCATAACTTGAACCTGAAGCTGTTCTGCCTCATTCCACCTTCCCTGATATCCATATGTGCTTGCTAGATTTGCCATACTGTTCAGGGTGTTTGGATGTTCTGCACCAAGCAGCTTCTTCCTCATGTCCATAACTTGAACCTCCAGCTGCTCTGCCTCATTCCACCTTCCCTGATCCCTGTATGTGCTGGCTAGATTTGTCATACTGGTGAGGGTGTATGGATGTTCTGTGCCAAGCAGCTTCTTCCTCATATCCATAACTTGAAGCCTCAGCTGCTCTGCATTGTCCCAGTCCCCATTCTCCCTCATCACTAGTGAAAATTTGCTCCATTTATCATCATAGTACTGCTCAGTATACCATATTTGCCTTCTATGTAGCTCATTTGCCTTAATATGTGGGAAAATCAACCGTCGCAGTGCATAATCCTGACTTTCATATCTCCATGCAATTGCACAGGACAAGATTATGCCTCCCATCTCATACATTCTTTGCTGCTCAGATCTTGACATTCTCTCCTGACTCCAGTAGTGCACCAGAGGATGAACAGAAAACATTTTAGATAATTGTCCTCTTTTCATCAATGAGAATGAGAGAAGGACACTAATCCCTTGTCCAAAGAGGAAGTCATCCCAATGACCATCATTGTCCAAGCCAAGCAGAGTATAATCCAGAAAAGTGACTGCTTGAGGTAACTTTTCAGCTATGTCACTGTCAATAGCATATTTCATGGCCTCCTCAGCAGCAGATTGGAATATCTCTTTAGAAATATTGCTATGATGATAGAAAGCACATTTGAAGAATTAGGATTGCAGCCTGGGCTGCCTGTGCATCTCCAGCAGTAGAATGTCCCCCAGCCCTCCTTTCTATTTCTTTAAAAGAAAGATCCCAAGTCCCATACACTGTTTTATTATACTTTGATGCCCCTGTGAATGTAGCATCTGACATAAGAGCCTGATGATGCACAGAGAATTGCCTCAGATATTCATCAATATCACATTTCCCAGCCTCAATATAGGCCCCCGCATGATCAATAGCAAGAGGGATGCAGCCAAGTTCAGTTACAATTTTTTTGCCAGCCTCTAGATGCTCAGGCAATGGATCCAAACAGCTGGCTTTGAGAAGTAGAGTTATAGCATCTGACTCCTCCATTTCATAGATCCCAATTTTGTTCTCAAATGATACAATCCTTCCCATGGATTGGTTTCTGCTAGTAATCAGAATATTACCTCTGTTACCTGGAGGAATGAACTTGTCCACCACCTCTGGAGGAGGATCATCAGCATTATCAAACACAATCAACCATTCTTCTTGGAGAGAAGATATCCACTGGAGGACAGACTCAACTGAGCCATCAACATGGGAATCTTGTGCAGCAGGAAGGCTAGATATGCCTTTGAGAGACATTTCAATGCTCTCCTGAGAGGAGGCATCAACCCAGAATACATGTGAAAAACTAACAAGACATAAATCCAATGTTGTGAATGGCAAAGTGAAAACCCTTACCTGTCAGACATTCCTTCTATAAACTTGAGAGAAATCTGGGTCTTCCCAATCCCTCCCAGTCCCCAGAGGAGACAAGAACGCCTTGAAATAAGTCTACTAATAGTATGATGAACGAAAATCTTCCTAAGTTTATCAAGTACGTCTTTCCGCCCAGTAAAGATCGGACTGGAGTTGGGTTTTTGAGTTACAGGGATCTTCATCTGCCTGTCACCAGTATTACCAGGGAGAATATTGACAATGTTCTATATGTATAATCATTGCTAAATCACTTACACGACCTAAGCGAAAGACTTACAAAAGTGCTGCCAGCGATCAGAACATTCTGGGCATTCGGAAACAGACCCGAGACAGGTTGTTGAGCCTGCTGATCATCAGCGAAAGCCAAGAACACGTTGTGTAAGGAATTTACCGAGGGATTTTGTTCCAATTCAGTGGACCCCAAGTTGGCTTGCATTGTGGCATCAGAAGGTCCTTCCGGATGGGCTACAGGAGGGATAGCCACAGCGGAAACCGAAGCGGAGACTTGGAGTTCATGGGCACTCTGATCGACGAGGATGATTTAGTAATGATGGATATGATGGACTAAGTTAAACAATCACATGAACACCAGCGGCCGGAATGCTTACAGGAGCAAGATCATTGGTTGCCAAAGCGGAAAACGAAGTAGAGACTAGGTTATGGGCGGCCTGATCGATGATGGTTAAATGCCCAAGGAGCTTAGGATGCGATGGGAGAAGTTGAACGCTCACAGTAACGCTAGCGACTGGAATGCTTACATCTTGTTCATTGATCGCTAAAGCGGAAACCGAGGTAGAGACTAGGTCATGGGCGGCCTCATCGATGATGATAGTTAGATACGTAAGGATGCGATGGACGAAGTTGAACGCTCACAGTAACGCCAGCGACTTGAGTAACTTGCGCGCTTGCAGCCGCAGCTCTAGTGGGAACGGATAGGAAAGGATCAGCGGTGCCTTTTTTGATGGTCGATGTCGAAGTTGCTGGTTCAGGGATTGAACCCAGAGCATCGTTGATGGTCAGAGATGAATATTTTGATTTCTTAGACTTGACAATATTCTTGAAAATGCGCTTCATATCGTTGATTTAACAGTGAGTTGTGGTGAGTGATGAAGATGCCCTCGATTACATAAACTGTCTACAAGCAGGCTTTCACAGGGAAGTCATGTATGTATCTCCTGCCGGCAGACCGCAGGACGCATCTGATAGGACCTGTATGTATTTAAGGTTTGTCACCGGCTCTGGCTTATAACTAATTAGAATAAACCTTCCATTGTCTGGGTTTGAGCTTGACAATGTGAGTTGACAATTCAGGGATAGTACATAATAGCTCGTCCGTGTCTTTTGAGCGCTAGGAACGAACTGATAGGGTACCCCTCAGGTTATGGCGATTTACGTACCTATTTTTCTCTGTCTCCTAATTAACTAACTCAATTTTGCTTCTTTCGTCGCTCTCACAACTGCGCCTTCTCAGACTTCTTTCACCTTTTCGGTCGTCTCCTTCCGAATATTCTCACTCGCGAAATATTCTCGTAAAGGATCCGTCTCAGTGTCGCCCAAGTTCATGTACCTGGAGGCATTAAGTGACCTTCATCTCTCGCGGGTTGAAGCGAACTTTTACGTTTGGCCATCCTCCCAAACTGAATCTCACTGTCGAGTTAGACTAACCAATGTCGAATGGCCATTTATGCGCAACATAAGTATGTATCAACGTATATTATATCAACCCTTACCGATATTCATTGGCAGGTCTATATTATGATGGCAACTGACGGGCAGCGTGTCGTTATCGCTTGAAGATCATATCTTGACGATGCAAGAAGGCAAGATTTGGAAACTTGATGTTCTATTATCTCCACCGTTTGCTCATTTACCTGTCATATTAGCAAACTTACTGATAGGAAGCCTGGGAGAACGTTCCGGAAGAAGATTGGCAGCAGGCGTTGGCATATTCCACTTAGCCCTGCGAAATTGTGAATGATTATTGGCTCCTTCCTTGTTCAGGGAGTATCTTTGGTCTCGACCGCCGAGGCTGTGTGCTCAACGCCATTCAGATTGGCCTAATGTTGAAGCTAGAACCGTTCGCCTTGCTCTACGTTCTATGCTTGCTTAATTCCCAGTTCTACGTGCCATATATTCTTACTTGTCCTATAGTTGCTGGCCATTACGGTCAAGTTTTGTTGCGAATAGGATATGAAATATACCTCTTCCAACTCGATGGAGTGTTTCTCATATATGCCACGTTTCAAACTAGCTGAATGTTTGGTACGGATTTGTACGCGAATTTCTTCACCTTTGCGTTTGGCAGTTGCATACAACCCTTGTTCTTGCCTCTACAGTTGCCCTGAAAAATAAACGGATTTTTTAAAAATAATCAACGGTAATGTCTTTTGTTTTGATTCAAATTGCGCACTTTGAAATGGGGACTTTGGTGGTTCGGTTGTTGCGGTACCTGGGATACCAGACTCGTATAGCGCAGCCTCGATATGTTTGAGATTCTGCTAAATAACCAATAGTCGCCAGTGCTTCCAACTGGAAACCTTTTGCGGTTCCAGGGACTTTCACTCAGTGCGCAGGAGATAGCAAGGGTGACGCGTCCAAGTGCTCGTGCTTCCGAAGCAGCACATTCTTTCCTGGACCAATCCACAGCTACACGCATAGCTTCTTCGGTTTTAGCATATTCTTCCCGTTTTGTTTTCGGAGGCGTAGGTGCGTTGATGTCGTTGGATAGAGATGGCAGAAGGAGATGTAGATAGGAGATGTTGATAACAACGAGGCACCAGCTAGACGGAGAGAATGGCGACTAGAAAATAAAAATAAAAATTACAGTTCCCTTTTTAGATTGACATACTCACTACCTCAATTGCCGACACGGCGCACGTTCGCAATGGTCGCCTTGATAGTTCGCGGATTCACAGGCACAGTGCTTGATAAATCGTCGAGGAAGCGGCGGAACTTTTGGATTGGAGGCGCTGTTGTCTCTATCATAAGAATAAGGTTTGTAACGACCATCATGGATAGTCCTGGATAGTCACATTCCTTGGATTTGGCCGACTCTGACTCGGACTTTGCATTCCGGCAAAATCCTCACAATCTGCAGAACATCAGGAGAGAACTTTTAAATTGGAACAGGAGGAGAAACGTACTGACCTTAGATCGTCCTCCTGCCTCCCCTGATCAGTTTCTTTCACGGTCGATGATCGAGACATGCACATGTCCTTCGATAGGAGGCTCCGACTCGGAGAAAATTTCCAATGGCTTGTGTACGGAAATAACGACTGGATCTGCTCGTTAGAGATCTGCGAAGCCCTTCTCAATTGCTTCTGCCTAGCTTTCTGCCTTCACACTATTTGAATTTTTCTCTGACTCAATGGTCAATTGATCACCGACAACCATTCACAAAAGCAGTGCGTTATTAAATCCTGTACTCAGGATAGCCACAATATATACTACAATAGATAAACAAAGAAATTTCATCTAAATAATCGCCTCCGTTTCCGACGCCGAGCAGGCTTTGTGGTAGGTTCGACATTTTCAGGCCCTACACTTCGACCAGCAGAAGTTTGGGGCGCTTGGGGCCTTTCAGAGCCGGCTGAAAGATCGGAACTTGCATGTCTCCTTTTCCGTGAAACCCTATTGGAAGTACTACGAGTAGGTGTAGGGCTCTGTTCCAACGCAAGCGGTGAAAGGGGTTGGGCTGATACAGTGGATGATGGATCCAATAGTCAGCTGCGATGATTGGAGGTTGGGATAGATTCAGATTTACATACCTGAAACTGGCGGTGTAAACGTTTCTCCGGCTTGAGGTGGCGTCATTTTCTGAGAAAAAGGATCGGATTCGTAACCTCCCCTTGGGGAAAGAACTCTAGGGTAATCCCAATCAACCGCGCAGCGTGCTATAAATGCCTTGTAAATTACTATGGAAGAATAAAGAATGGGACTCGTTGTACTGACCGAGATGTTCAGCAAAAGATGAAACCTCCGACGCAGTAATCGGGGCTGCAGGGAGGACTCGAGGACTAGTTGGCGTTCCTACGGGTTGTTCCGGGTGGCAGGACTCCTGAAAGGCACTGCGGCCAACCATTCCATCCGGGGGGTCTTCCACCTCGGGTTTAACTTCATCGTTATTTTCATCATCACTCACCATGATTGCCTTCTTTCTAGGCCGGCGACCCCATGGCTTCCTTCTCCTCTTCTTAGGTACCTTCTTAGAAGATGGATGAATCACCATCGCTTGTATAACACTTGTCAAGCAAGTTGGTTCCGGCATGATAGAATCCATTACTGGATAGTTTAATGAGAACTGCAGTATCCGAAGAGAGTATAACCGGTTACCTTTGGGAGAATCCAACAAGCCCAAATCTTCAGGGACATCTTCGTGTGCGCGAGAAGAACTCGAAGGTTCTTGATCGAGCTCTTCAAACAACTGTAAATTTTGTTCGAGCAACTTTTCATAAGTATGTGAGTTCAAATGATCAAATAAACGCAATGGAGGTGTCACTCGGCCTTCCAATATAATGTCTTCAATTGCTTCTTCCTCGCTAGATGAGTACAAACCAGGGAGTGGAGGAGCCACTCGGCTTGGTAATATAATGTCTTTGAAGGCTTCTTCCTCGCTAGATGAGTACAAACCAGGGAGTGGAGGAGCCACTCGGCTTTCTAGTGTGTCTTCAAAGGCTTCTTCCTCGCTAGAAGAGTACGAACCAAGGAATGCAGGAGCCACTCGGCCTTCAAATATAATGTCTTCAAGGTCTTCTTTGCTACATGAATACAAATCAAGCAATGGAGGAGTCACTCGGCCTTCCAATATAATGTCTTCTTCCTCGCTATATGAATATGGCAGACCAAAGAATGAAGAAGTCTTTTGGCCTTTCCGCAGTACTAGGCTATCGACACAATGATAGAAGCGGGCTTCCACTCCGTTGTTCCGTCGTTCTAGAGCTGTCTTTGCCTAATAAACCGCAATGAGCCAATTAATTTGAAGACGCAATTGCTGACATCCCAACCTGCATAGGTAGATCAAATGGAAAACTAAAGCGTCAATCAGGGTACAAAGCCGCGAACGCAGACCAGAAGGTGCCACTTCAAGTCGACCAGGTCAGTGGGAATCAAGAGCAAGTGACCAAGTGATGTTGCGCCGCCTTTCATATAGATTATATAGGAAATTCGGTGGCTCAAATTTGAAAATACCATTGTCTCGAGCACGTGAGGTGCCACGATGATGGGCTGGTACGCCTATTGTCCTCCGGTGATAGCCTGTCCACAACATCAAACCAGAATACAACGAATAGTGTAAATTGTTTGGGAGTCAGGGGGTCAAGCATCTCTAAGTGGCTTCAATGAGTTGAATATTGAATCAATGGGCGGGCTTATGTAATTGTAAACGCTCATAAGCTTCAAATGTAAGCAAAGACAATCAAGTCCAAGCAAATCGGCGGGATTCCCGATCCCCGACTCTTCCTAACTCTAATCCCAACCACACAACTGCCGCGTGCCCATCCTGCAGCAAATGAATCTTAACACAAGTTTCCTACCGCATCTTCCAGAATGAAGATAGGTACCATTCATCGATAACACTACGCTGGAAAGGGAAGATCGCCTCAATCTCTGCACATTGCATTCAATAAGGCCCTACTAGTCTCGCAGGGGCTGTGGTCATGTTGGCGGTAAGACAATTCCGAATACTTATCTTTCATGTCTCTTCTCTGGCCTTTTCTATTTCTGTGATAGAGCGGATCTTATGGCCATGGTTTTATGACCAGATTACGGCTGGGTTCTCCCCCTTAACTTCATTGATAACGGGGATTCGACCAATAGGAGCTTTCTTCTCATTTAGAATGCACGTTTACCTGTTCATATCCGCCTACACCGTTATCGTCCATCTCTCATGCTGTCGCGATAACTTATGGCGAAATCGCCGCAGTCTTTACGTCGTTGGTAGATTGGATGATATCATTTGACGATGTTGGGGGGGCTCAAAGGTATAAAAGCACACATTGGACGACATAGAATCGTCAGCCTACTAACTCGAAGCCTCAAACTCGCGTTCTTATCACTGCCTTTCTCCAGTTGAATAACCTCAAGAAAGGTATATTGGCTCATCCAATATCGCACAAATTGTTGGCTTACCTGTCGTGTTGGCCTTGTATACAGCATTCATCATGCCAGCCAAGAATCCATCTGCCTCTTCCAAAGTCGCTGGCCAGGCGCGTAGTGATTGCTCCGCACGCTGTCTATGCCACGCTCATCAGCACCATATTTCTTCTATGTAGACCAAGACCACGCCCGCCGTCAAGAAGACGCCAGCTCCTGCCGTTGCTACTAAAGCGACACCCGATCCCAAAGCCACCACCAAGGCTAGCAAAGTCGTGCCTCCCAAGAAGTAAAGTCATGAGATTCGGAGAATTCTTTCGGCCTATAGATCACCACTTATGAGAGTACTTCTGAAAGCTAAACAGGTCATGATAAATAGTACTAAGCGGCACTACTTGTGTATATATGCTATCAATATAAAAGTTCTTTTTTCAAGCTCAGGTCACTACTCGGCCGCATTCTGATGCGCAATTAGATACCAAACAAACATCAATATGTACACGTAGGTTTGCTTTTCGCTTTTTGCTTCATGCGTTGACCACCACTTTCAACTGCAAGCTGGGCTTGAAACTCTCATGGCTTGCTTCTCTTTGATATCATTCTTCACAGATCCACTAGCTTGTGAATGGATGCCCTGCTGACTATGATTGCCACGATGTCAACCTATCTTGTTCTCAGAGTCAGACGTCGTTTGAATGTGCCCTGGTTTATACCATCATACACGTTGGCTTCTGGTCTTGGCAGAAGCATTCAGAAAGGTGGGTTTTTATATCATTTCTTTTTCATGAGATGAGACTTTCTTTCTTTACATGAACGCCACTTTTGAAGAAAAAGTGTTGCGCAATGTATTATTTCATAATCCTAGTTATACTGATCTCAATCTATTCCGACTTTAGAGGCATTGAAGCTGATTTTAGTTTTTTTTCTCTCTGTTAGGTGTTCGTGTGGATCCTTATTATCACTTGATTTCGCGTTACATATTCCCTGCCGTCATCGGACTCGTGTTCTCTGCCAATCTCTGACCCCTGCCGCACTAACGAGACATCTGGTCTCGTCTGCCACTCATTGTTGTTACAATATGGAAACCAATCGAGATCTGCGAGCTCAGATCTATTCTTTGTCTGATCAATGTCAAACCTTCTTTTAACGGTGTGAATTTACCATTAATCGACCTACTGATCAGCGCTCTGCAGCAGTGATCAGGTCATTTTTATCACTTCTTACAAAAGCTTGTAAGACTTTTGAGGTCTTGCCTGTGAACGGATTTCAGGACGCGGAAAGAAACTTTCCGGCGACTCATCGTTCCTCAATTGCCGGCACGGACAGTCCAAGTTCGTTTTGCCTCATTCGATGTTCGGTGCGCTCCGAATCTCACTTCAAGCAGTATTCTCCGGTACTAATTGCGTGTCCGAGTAGATCTCAACAAATTCACCTGCATGTCATCGTTCCAACTCAGCCGCTTGGCATCTGGCTGATAACGGCTCATGCATGCATGTCCTCATGGCGCTATCTATATGTTTACGGAGGCGAAATATTAGCTTGAGCTCAATGGAACGTAAGATATACAAAATAAGGCTCTATGTCTCTCTATGTAAGTACAAACTTCACGGTGGGGCGTCTTTTTTTGGGCGACTCTTTGTATTCATGAATTCCGGCCCCGCATAGCGCGTCCCGGAGCTATTTGCACGATAATCTTTACTACACATACTTGGTCAGATAATTGAAATGGAATTGTCAGTATTGGGGAGATTGCTGCCACGGGATCAGAAGTGGTACTGCGCCATGTGACCCATACAAGCCTACACAATCGATGGATTCAGTCTGGTTTAGTTCCGAAGCTGACTGAACTCAGCGAGAGTCGCCGAGGTGCTACATACAACGTCATCAACTATTTTGTTTCCGAAAGGCGCTATCATGATAACTCGCTGATACCCGTGCTGTTTTCCGTGTATTGCAAATAGTGGTTGTCAGGGAGTTCGTCACGACCGTGACAAACCCAAGTACACTATAAATCATCAAGGTCATGTCAGTCGAAATTAGGATTACAGGCACGCATTTCTATGTGGTAGATGTCTTAAACATCAAAGAAATTATTTTATTAAATCAAAGACATGCCGAAGGGGGTACAGTTGGGGACGAACAAGCACGTAGTACGTACCATATGCAGTGACCGGATTTTGGAAGCCGGCTCGGCTCGTACATCCGGATCAAAAAATATTCAAAATTAGCCAACTCAACTTTGGTCCCCTACTGGAATCAACTGACTCTGGCTGCACCTGATCCTCATAAGTGGGACTGATTAACCATAATAAAATTCACAAAAAAGGAAAATTTTGCCAGAAACATCTTCCTATCCCCATAGACAAAGAACACTTGTCATAATTGTCACGTGCTTTGCGCCGCTAGTCCGAACTTTAGGGGGTTATGTGTCGTGCAATGGTGAAAACGAGCAGGGCTGGCTGATAAATTTTACCAAAAAAACCTTAAAAAATCGTGGGAAGAAACCTCGGCTTGTCCGTAACCATACGTGGATAAAATTACGTGATTGTAAGTTCGGAGATAGTCCGCTCCCAAATCAGATATCCCCAGTAGTCGTGTATCTGCAAAGAAATTGATAACATTGAATAGGTAGCCCTACATCGTTATTCATTGATAATATTTGGAGGGAGTACATCCCACTTATTACCATGGGATCCGACCGATTTGTATTGGGATACGTTAACCCTGACGGCATATTGGTCGGCGGTGATATAGACAATGCACATTTGCGGAGATCCAACGAAAGGGCTTATGTACATGTGGGATGGTTGGACCAAGGACCAAGATCGATGTCTCTTACTACACTCAATTGGAGAGATCGTGGCAACTGTCGAATTATTTCCAATCGATTCCTTTGGACCATTATGTAAAAGATGCTGTACGGTATATATTACTTATATCCTCAAACTAGTTACTAACATTTTGACTATCCAGCTCAATACATAGGTACGGCTGTCGCCACAGTTTTTCCTTGCACTCACCTCCTCCCCCCCCCTTGTCATCCCGTTACAACCTCTGACCATGCCCTTCTGGATACCAAAAGGCAAGAAGGCGGGGACCGACCGACGTCCAGGTACGGGGAACGTTCCACCCTCCCCGATATCGGAATCAAATTCTCTCCATACACAGTTACCTACACTTGCTTCCATCGAGACAAAAATCCGCCTTTCCATTGCTGCTACCGCTTGGATCGATGCTCTTGGCGCCCCACAGGAATTTCAGAGACGGGCATCCTTCCCATTTGTCACCACCATGTTACCCAATGAAAATTTTAGGCTTCCACCTGGCGTCTGGACTGACGACACATCCATGATGCTTTGTTTGGCTCATTCACTTTCCACCTTCAAAGAGACGCCTAAATCCACAGTGACCGGCGGTTTCGACGAGGTTCATCAACTGGCACAATACCAACGTTGGTATAAAGACGGTTTCCTCTCAGCCACTGATAATTGCTTCGACATCGGTGCCACCATCAAACGTGCGTTGGAGCTATTCACCCGGTATAGTCCCGAAGAGGCGCTTCTTCGAATTCGTAGTGATTTGGGCGGTGAACACTGCTCCGGAAATGGGAGTCTGATGCGCATTCTTCCCATAGGCTTGGTATATTGGCGCGATGAAAGCCAAGCAAAAATGTACGCCAGGCGGAGTAGTCAAACAACTCATCCCAGTGTCATGTGTATAGAATCTTGCGAAATGTGGGCGTGTGCCATCACACGCATCATCGAGGCGACAACAGAGCCGAGGGATGGCAATCCAGAAAATGTTTTTTCTAAATTATCACTCCTCGAATTTATCTCCTCCTTTCCTTACACCAGCACAAAGCTTCGCCAGGCGCTAAGCCTACCTTTTGGATCACCGTCTCGGCCAGAGTCGAGAGTCGATCTCGAGCAATATTACTTCAAACACCATCCGCTTCTACGCCTTATTCCTGAGACTCAAGGGCCCGTTGGATTGCCAAAGGAGAGCAAATTTCCATACAGCATTCCAGCAGAAGATCTAATCCCCTCCACCGGCTTCGTTGTACACAGCGTCGTCGCTGCTCTTTACTGTTTCTTCACCACCAGAACATTCGAGGAGGGAGCACTCATGGCTATTAACCTTGGGGACGATGCAGACACTGTCGGCGCAATATATGCAGGGTTAGCTGCATGTTGGTACGCGGCGGAGGAAGGGAAGGCAGATCGTGTATTTTGGACCAAGCGGGTTAAGGAATGGCGGAAAATGACAGTCAAGGGTAATGTACTCGAAAAAATTGCGGAAGAGCTCATATTATTTGAGCAGAAGATGTCGGAGGAATACATGTAGTTAATCATCGTTTTGGAATCAGACTTATCTCAGCCCTACATACATAGTAGTATATGCTCACTTCTTTGTTGTAATTAATACACTAATACGCAAAGGTTTTATTATATTCGCTTCGTCTCATCGAAGACAATCTTTTTTATGATGCCGCACTTCAAAAATAGCCGAGCCGAGATTTAAATAATTAATATTTAAGCTTTGCAACAATTTCCAAGTGGAAATCGGATCTAAGTCCAATCTAAGTATGTATACGGATAGATCGGGAATAAAATGGGGGTAAAATCGTATACCATTTTTAAATTCTTTTCCATGCGTGCAAGCGCAGCAGGCACGCGCGGCGTCGCATAATACAGATAACTTATATAGAGGCAAAGAATCCCATGGAAAAAAAGCTAATCATGTGCATGAGGTTTGATGCAAAATTTTAACGGTAATCTTCTAGTCGCCTCGATTTTGCGCTATCTAATTTTTCACTCGGGGTTGGATCAAAAACGTTTTGTTTTGCCGATTGTCAAATCTTATTCAAAGCACTCTAACTAGCTTTTCGCCTCAGATTCATATGTTTACGATTTGACAAGCCGATATCTATTAGTGATATCCCCAGAGTAATTTCCAACGGCCCACTTGACCTTGTCCGCAAAGCCTTCATGTGGTTTTGGGGATAGTTGGGTAATGGCGGGGACCTCATTATTCGACAGTGACCTCTGGGCGACTTACTGTTGCGGGACCCACTGAATTATGCCTGGCAAGCGTTGAAGGACACGACTTCGAGGTATAATAACAACTTGGTCCTACATCTGCTTTGCATCTGCTTCAGTCATTGTGCTCAGCGCAAGGCTACACAGCCACCAACCACCCAAACTCGAGGTGGATCTACCCGTCTCTTGGTTGAACATGAAACATGATACGGACATATTTGACTTTCAAATGAAACATGCTCAATAAAACAACCTCATAAAGTAATGCGAGTAGTGCCTGGCGTAACGTGGATAGATGAGGACAAAGAAATACGCCACTAGCGTTCGTCAACATACCGAAGAGGTCGCAGTAAAGACCCAAGATATAGGTTCTTCACCAGTTCCAATCATCATTAAAAGAATTACTCGGTGATACCCCTGGCACATTAACCATATCCGGACCATCTTTAACTTCTAATTTCGTATTTGGATTGAGAGCCTCCTTCGATGCTTGGTCAGGTACTAACACAGGCGATCCGATTCCCAACGTGAGTGCTTCATCTACCTCTCCAAAGTCCAAATCATCCAGGAGAGAAGTCGAGATCGGCACATCGTTCTTGTTTGGCGTTACCATCGATTCTGCATTTATTGAATGGGAAGATGGATGAAATGCATTTGTCGCAAAAGGGTTCTCCACTGGAGATTTTGACGTGGTAACAGACCGCAAAGTTGCGGACAAAGGAGAAGGCGAGATGAGAGCGGATACTATACTCTGTGAAACATCGGATAAGAGGATTGAGGCCCGTTTCTGACTTTTAGTGAATCTTGACAAGTATCAGTTTGGTTTGGGTTTAATTACATGTGACAAACGAAAAAAACTAACGTTTGACTCTCCCGTATCTCACCCCACTTCTTACCCACGCTACCCACCCATGTACTCATTGATTGCGGTGTTGTAGTACCGTTCGTTGACATGGACGATGATGCTAAACCAGGGATGGAAGAGACTCCAGGAAGACTTGGCCTGCTAATCTTGGGAGGTTTCGTATGAACTGGTTGAACGGTCTGAGTTGTAGGCGATGGAGATGACGTCTGGGCTCGGGAGCCGGAAGCCGGAAGGCCATTTACACTGTCAATGGCTGTTGTCAGCGCTCCAGACGTAGTCCATCCATCATCCCAATTAAAGTCCGACTCCGATATATCGCAAGTGGGGTCTTTCTGCTCTACTTTCGTCCGACTCCGTTGAAAATGAGGGTTCGGACTCATCGTAGGTGTTGCTCCAGTATCATCTACTATTAACATTTGTTCCGGGTTTTCTTCCTGTTCTGCAAGTTCGTTTAGACTCCGAGTCGGTGCCTCTTCGAAATCTCCAAATTCATCATATTCGTTTGAGACTTCGTTAATTGTGGGAGTAAAGGGAGGTGAGAGAACCTGGGTTGTGCCTTCTTCCAACATGAAAGAGGTAGCAGAAGTCGAAGAAGAAGCGACCGTGGTAACTGAAGCAGTGGTGGATGACGAGGACTGAGATTCATGTCCGTAACTGTTTCCAGAACCCAAACGCAACGGAACGGGGAATTTCGAGGACTTTCTTGCACTAAGCGTCGATGACAGTGTACCAGTGGGAGAAGAGACGTAAGTATTGCCTTCTGTGATACCGACATGTGCAATGGACCCTAGGCCGGCTGTAATGAGCCTGCCCATTCCTTGCACACCTTCTTTGATGCCTTCGAGAACCACACCACTGCTGCTGCTCGCAGCGCTCGTTGTGAGGGACGGATATAAATACGAAGCAGGGGCAATGGAAGATGGAGGAGACGGTGAAGGAAAACTACTAAACGAGCTTTTCTCGAATCCGCGGTTGACTATACGTTCCCATTTGCGTTTTACTAAGGGATTGCAATAGTAATAGTTTGCCAAAATATAAAATTGGATACGCACGTTGTAAAAGTTCAGCTTCGTGTGTCGCGAGTTGAGAACGTAGTTCAAGGCACTTAGATTCTTTTTGGGCTATGAAATGCAATAGTTCTGCATGTCTATTGGTCGCCAAGAAAAAGAAGATTCGTAAGTCATCTGGAGTAGAATCGGGCAACATACTTTTCAGCCAAGGTAGCAGGAGGTCTTCTTTTCAAATCCTTCAACGCATCCAGCGTGACTTCCTTAGTCGGACCAATAGTCACCCTCGAACCCTCCTCCATCTCAACGCCAGGAGATCCCGGTGCAGCAGAATTACTGCTCGTCAAAGCCTTTCCCCTAGAAGCCCTAGTCGGCGACAATGGCGACAGCAGACTATCTTTATCCCTATTAGACGGTAAATACGATATCGAAGATTGTCGACGGCCATTTTTGACACTGCTGGCACCGATAGGAGACAACGATCCAGTAGAGTAATGAGATTTTCCTAAGACAGGTGAATTGGCATTGGAATTATGTAAAGCAGACGAGCGAGGAGGCGAGTGTGATGGTGAAGAAAGAACAGAACCTGAAGCAAGGTGGAGAGGGCGCGGACCCGGGGATATGTTCAGGGAATTGCGTTTCAATTTCGATGATTCCTGGGTTTTTAAGAACGGTGGCGGCGCGTTCTCAGCCATTGCTGAAAGGTGTATGTGTAAAATAATTATCTTTTCGGACACGGTCGAAAGCCAGCTCGTCGCGTCGTTGACGGTTTCAAAAGTCCGATGGTGGTAGCCGGCTGGAGGGCTGTCCCGTTTTATGTCGATGATTTTCTCAGACCGAGGATGCTCATCCGGTATACACTACAGAGTGGCTACAAAGTTAACAACCACATTCACAGATGTGACGGAAGTATGGGCCAAGACCCAAAATTAGAGAGCATGTGACTGCTTGGGTAAGGCTGTGTAAAATCGCGGACATTAGAATTACTCAGATGAATGATCTTGTCCTGACCATGGGACGGTTTTCCAATTCCATGGTTGGGGTAAGATTTTAACATAAGTCTTATGCTACTGCATTCACCATGCAGTCCTGGACTCCCCTGAAAAATACGCTAGCCATCCAGTCTGTTATTATTGCTGTCCGGCCGTTCTTTATGCTCTAACCTCTGAATTACCTAAAGCTTAATGTTATCTTGCTTCTAAGCGGAGGTACATTGTCAATGATGTACATCGAGAACGTCCTTCCTCCCACTATCCTTTGAACTGCTTGTTTTCTAAACATGATAGAGTGCGTCACTTTCCCCCGGTTGGTTCTTCAGAGCATTGTGTTTTCACAATACTTGCTTTAATCAGTCGAATATTGAAATTTCAGCATCTTGAGCATCATTGTCACGCTACCTGCGAACGAGACACAGAACTAGGGTCTTGTTTTATATTATTCAACGTTCAGGGGGGGTTGTACAACTAATATCCATCGTTTTTTTTCCTTCTTTCTCAATGCTCGTCTTTTACTGTATCAAAATACCTTCATTGTCTCTACATGAAGGAATCATGGTTACTTGCCGTTTATTCTTATGGTTTTTGGCAAGCTGGCTGGCAAAAAGGTGTTATACGGTGGCATAACGATCGGTATGAGAAATGCCATACCCTGAGACTCCTCGAGTCGTTTCATGTGATTTCTCGCAACAAACGATTCCTCTGCAACTCTGCTTCTGCAACTCTGCCTCAACCACCTCCGCCCTCAACTTCTATATATAGCACGGCCATTTCTAGCTGTTGTTAATTTATGCGTCAATGAGTTGTGACGGTTGCATTTGGTTGTTGTTTGCGATTTGCAGCAGGTGAGCTCGTCTTGGAGTTTTCTGAGATTGGCCTGGAGCTTGAGGAAAGAAAGAGTGCGATTCAGAACGATATTCTTGCATGAGATTCGGCGTGGTCTACTGGTCAGGCTTCTAAAACGCGGACTTCTGCGCGTAATTTTTGGGAGTCCTTGATCATCGCATGCGAGCTGCGAATTTAATAGAGTACTCAGTCAAAGATCAAAAAAGTTATTAATTTACGTACCACTGAGAGAGGTGAGGGACCATAAGAGGGAGGCCTTACACTCGGAGGTAGTAAGGTGAAAAACTCAGAGGTCGTGCAATGGCCAAGGCAGATTGACGAACAACCAAGTGTGCAGGTTGTATGTACTCACAGGATCACTGCTTATGTAATCGAGTGCATCTTTGTTGTCGACTCTCACCTTGATCGCTCATCGCTTTCATCGCCCGCCACAACTCACTGTTCAACGATATGAAGCGCACTTTTAAGAAAATTTTTAAGTTCAAGAAACAAAAATATTCATCTCTGACTATCAACGATGCTCTGGACTCAAGCCCTGAACCACCAACTTCAACATCGACAATCAAAACAACTGATCCCATGCCATCCATTCCCGCTAGTGCTGCGACTACAAGCGCACAGGTTATTCAAGTCTCTGGCGCTACCGTGAGCATTCAACTTGACCCATCGCATCCTTAAGTATTTAACCATCGTCATCCATCAGACTGCCCATGACCTCCGAGCCTCTACTTCGGTTTCCGCTCTGGCGACCAATCCTGTAAGAGTTCCAGATATTGGTGTTAATGTGAGTGTTCAACTTAGCCTACCATAA
This sequence comes from Phlegmacium glaucopus, assembly GCA_015039465.1. Taxonomy (NCBI): domain Eukaryota; kingdom Fungi; phylum Basidiomycota; class Agaricomycetes; order Agaricales; family Cortinariaceae; genus Phlegmacium; species Phlegmacium glaucopus. The sequence continues at coordinate 327,181 of MU130497.1, read as the reverse complement.
TTACTCAATCCTCATCGTCGATCAGACTACCCATGAACTCCAAGTCTCTGCTTCGAAATTGGGATCCACGGAATCGCAACGAAATCACTCCGTGAGTTGCTTACCCCATGCGTTCTCGTCTTTCGCTAATGATAAGCAGGCTCAACAATCTACCTTGGGTTTCTTTGCGAATGCCCAGAATACGCTCATCACTGGCGGCACTTTCGTAAGTCTTTCTCGTAAGTCGTCTGTATGATTTAGCAATAATTGTACATATAGAACAATGTCAATATTCTCCCTGCTAATACGGGTGAAGGGCAGACGAAGATCCCTGTAACTCAAAAACCCAACTCCAGTCCAATCTTTACCGGACGGAAAGATGTACTCGATAAACTTGGGAAGATTTTTGGTCGTCGTGCTACTAGTGGACTGATGTCTAGGCACTCGTGTCTCCTCTGGGGATTGGGAGGGATTGGAAAGACGCAGATTTGTCTAAAGTTCATAGAAGAAACATCTGAAAAGTAAGGGTCCTTACTTTGCCATTCACAACACTGGATTCATTTCTTGATAGTTTTTCACATGTATTCTGGGTTGATGCCTCCTCTCAGGAGAGCATGGAAATGTCTCTCAAGGGCATATCTAGTCTTCCTGCTGCACAATATTCTGGTGTAGATGGCTCAGTTGAGTCTGTCCTCCAGTGGATATCTTTTCTCCAAGAAGAATGGTTGATTGTGTTTGATAATGCTGATAATCCTCCTCCAGAGGTAGTGGCCAAGTTCATTCCTCCAGGTAACAGAGGTAATATTCTGATTACTAGCAGAAACCAATTCATGGGAAGGATTGTATCATCTGAGAACAAAATTGAGATCCATGAGATGGAGGAGCCAGATGCTATAGCTCTACTTCTCAGGGCTAGCTGTTTGGATGCATTGCCTGAGCATCTACAAGCTGCCAAAAAGATTGTGACTGAACTTGGCTGCATTCCTCTTGCTATTGATCATGCTGGTGCTTACATTGAAGTTGGGAAATGTGATATTGATAAATATCTGAAGCAATTCTCAGCACATCGTCATGCTCTTATGTCAGATGCTATATTTACAGGAGCATCAAAGTATGACAAAACAGTGTATGGAACTTGGGATCTTTCTTTCAAAGAAATAGAAAAGAGGACTGGTGGACATTCCACTGCTAGAGATGCACAAGCAGCACAGGCTGCAATACTGATTCTTAAAATATGTGCTTTCTATCATCATAGCAATATTTCTAAAGAGATATTTCAATCTGCTGCTGAGGAGGCTGTGAAACATATTGTTGATAGTGACATAGCTGAAAGGTTGCCTCAGGCAGTCACATTACTGGATCATACTCTGCTTAGCTTGGACAATGATGGTCACTGGGATGACTTCATCTTTGGACAAGGAGTTAGTGTTCTTCTCTCTTTCTCCTTGATGAAAAGAGGACAATCATCTAAAATGTTATCTGTTCATCCTCTAGTGCACTACTGGAGTCGGGAGAGGATGTCAAAATATGAGCAGCAAAGAATGTGTGAGATGGGAAGCATAATCTTGTCCTGTGCAATTCCATGGAGATTTGAAAGTCAGGATTATGTACTGCGACGGTTGATTTTCCCACATGTTAAGGCAAATGAATTACATGGAAGGGAGATAGGACTTATCAAGCAGTACTATGATGACAAATGGACTAATTTTTCATTTGTAATGTGGGAGAATGGAGACTGGGACGATGCTGAGCAGCTGGAAATCCAAGTTATGGACATGAGAAAGAAGCTGCTTGGTGAAAAACATCCAGACACCCTCACCAGTATGGGAAATCTAGCAATTACATACAGGCATCAGGGAAGGTGGAATGAGGCAGAGCAACTGGAGGTTCAAGTTATGGACATGAGGAAGATGCTGCTTGGTGTAGAGCATCCACACACCCGTATGAGTATGGAAAATCTAGCAATCACATACAGGCATCAGGGAAGGTGGAATGAGGCAGAGCAACTACAGGTTCAAATTATGGACATGAGCAAGAAACTGCTTGGTGCAGAACATCCAGACACCCTCACCAGTACATCCAGACACCCTCAGCAGTATGGGAAATCTAGCAATTACATACAGGCATCAGGGAAGGTGGAATGAGGCAGAGAAACTGGAGGTTCAAGTGATGGACATGAGGAAGAAGCTGCTTGGTGTAGAACATCCATACACCCTCATGAGCATGGAAAATCTAGCAATCACATACAGACATCAGGGAAGGTGGAATGAGGCAGAGCAACTGCAGGTTCAAGTTATGGACATGAGGGAGACACTGCTTGGTGTAGAGCATCCAGACACCCTCACCAGTATGGCAAATATAGCACACACATATTGGAATCAAGGAAGGTGGAATGAGGCAGAGCAGCTGGAGATTCAAGTTATGGACATGAGAAAAAAGCTGCTTGGTACAGAACATCCAGACACCCTCACCAGTATGGGAAATCTAGCAATCACATACAGGGATCAGGGAAGGTGGAATAAGGCAGAGCAACTGGAGGTTCAAGTTATGGACATGAGAAAGAAGCTGCTTGGTGTAGAACATCCAGACACTCTCAACAGCATGGCAAATCTAGCAAGCACATACCATCTTCAGGGAAGGCAGAATGAGGCAGAGCAGCTGAAGCTTGAAGTCATGAATATAAAGAAGAGAATAGGAAGAGACTGAAGTAGCCCAATCATCAAAGTATACAACTATTTGTACTCTATCTCATTTATCTTCAATTTGAATTTTGAGCACAAGAAATGAAAAGAAGGCACACTTCTAATAGAAGCAGAACATAGTCTCCTTTTCAATGCTAGCATTCAAGTCAAAACTAAAAATAAATATCTCAAGGTGGAATAAACATTCAGGCCATGACCTACTTGATTATAGTTGGACATACCTTTAATTGCCAATTGGTTATGTGCTGCAAACTGAAATAAATTGTCACTGTAGTGTCATATCATGGTTACAGTGGTTACTTCTAAGTTCTGACTCTGGACTTTTCAAAGTGTTATGATGCCAACATTTGGTTTGGTCACAACACTTCAAAGAACGTTGAAGGTATAAAAATAACATATTTATAAATATCAATTCTTCTCTGTTTCTTTTCCTCTTGTTTCTGCAACATTACCAAAATTATTTTTGTGGAGATACTGTAAATTACCAGTAACAACTAGCTAGGAGGCTTAAAATAAAACATCTTTTTACCTCACTCTAGATACCAGAGAGTATTGACAATCACAGTTGCAGCAATGGCTGATTTTCTATAATAACATAATGATGACAGTCAAATGTCAATTGCTTCCTTCATTCATTAATGTTGAAATATTTTGTTCTAATCATGTCATATCACATCCATCATTAGTACTGAATACCTATTGAATAGCAAATATCCCTCATAGATACATAGCCATGTTGTGTATGTATATAAATACTAAATCAATTGAGGTGAATCCTCATCAGTTTATACCAATATACTAGGTATTCACCTACACAGATTAGGGATGCTGAAGTTCAGTTCAGTTCAGTTTGGGACCCATTTTCTCAGAACCAGAACCAGAACCACTTAGGAAAACCAGAACCAGAACCAGAACCAGTTCAAACCATAAGAACCAGTTAAAAATAGACTTTTGTTAGGACATCACCAATTAGACAAGAAATTCTCATTTTAAATCTTATTTTCTAAAATTACATTTTATTTCTTAGAAATAAATATATCTTGAAATTTGAGGCCAGAAGTTTGTAGTATTGGTGTTATAACTATGACATCACTAGAAGTAAACATGAAAAGAAAAAATACTACTAAATCATTTTGCCAACTAGTGACAACTTTGAATTGGATTCTTGCAATAGGAGTATATTGATATTAGTAAAACCTGATGTTATAAAGTAAATGAGACATATTATTGATTATGTACCATGCCAGACCAAAAAATGATGTACTTCTGATTGGAAATATATTGTGTTGGTGACTTGAATACATATTTTCATTACAGATACAGGTACATTGTGCCATTTAACCTGTAAAATAATTCAAATAAGTAAATATATTACTTAAATGTTTGCCTTGGGATATAGTGGTTCAGAATGGTTCAAACCAGTTTCAGAACCGGTTCTCAGATTTCTGGCCAATCAAGAACCAGAACCAGAACCAGATGGCTGAGGCCAAACCAGAACCAGAACCAAACCAGAAACTTGGTTCAGTTTGGTTGGTTCTGGTTCTCTGGACTGGTTCAGAACTGAATTTCAGCATGCCTAACACAGAGCCATTGACTAGCTTTCCAACTAATCTCCCTCTGTCATATTCTATAAACCAACATCCCAAATTGCAACATTAAACACACTGTTAGATGACATTGGAACCTAGGAATCAAGTTGAATTCCAAGATAAGCAACTTGCACCTATATACTACATGTGTGTGAACTAATACAACTATATATGGCTAGTACAACATTATACATAGAAGGCATGGGTGTGTAATAATAACAAGAAAAGAAGTGATGTGGTTGAACGTCCAGATGTTGTCCTTGGATTTTACCCTCACCTAGCTAAGGATGTTCCCTTTGCCAGCTCGATCAGTTATGTGCACCTCTTGTCATCTATTGACAATATTCTTGGGTATTCTCATCATACCAAGGACAAATTTGTCAGTACATATTTGATTCCAATCATCCTTCTTGATCTACAGCTAGGTGATGTCAAACTCCATCTCAATGATCTTATTGTTGCTTCGTGGTGATGATTAACTACTCACTGCTTGACAGGGGTTCTGACTGGGATGTGACCATTGTGACACCTTGTTGAAATATGACTCCCACCACTACTGTAGATTACATAATTTTGTTTAATACTCCACTGTAAACAAAATAAAACTTCACTTCAAATTTGTAGCTTGTCGCTCGTTTGCCATCATGCTGCCTTGTCTTGGTTTTTATTCCAACAGGTTATGGGCCCTGCGAGCGCCTGATCTCTTGAAGTCCATGTATCTGCATTTTCTGAGCCTTTTACATGTATTTTCATGTTTTTCCAGCCTTTCTGTGTCTTTTTCATGTGTGAAGTTCAAGGACTCTATTCCAGAGTATTGGATGGAGTTTATTGGAACAGAACCCCAGAACAGATAAGGACTTCAGCCTCAGCATATATGCTGTGCTACCCTAAACCTTCATGTCCTAATTTCAGAGTAGGAATGGAACAGAGTGGAACCGGAAGTTGCAGGGACTTAGAGGAAGAATAAGAGAGGGAAACTAGGTTGATATTCAAACTGAGGAATACATACAAGCTTCGAGTACTTAAATAATAAAACAAATAGTAACCAAAATATAAAAGATAAATATAAAATGCTGCGTTCTGCTCCCAGAAGGTCCTGCATTCTTGGGTGAATAATCCATAGTGGGTGTGCTGACTGATAGTGGGAAAGTGATGACAAAGAAATAGTTGTTATGTCATAGATGTGGTAATGGGTTTGGAGTAACATCGGAAGAGCCAGAATGATACAGAGAAGTCTCGGAGTTGGATGTAGGAAGAGTAGATCCGGTGATGTACCTGCAGTGAGGTCAGACTGCAAGTATATACATAGTTCGTGGGGTTAATGTAGAATTTCTCGATAGAATGCAGGAGTAGTTTGTGGTATTGAAATACACAAGGAGCTTAAACCGCAAAGATAGCAAAGTTCACAAATGATTGCAAAGTATGCAAAGTAGTTTAAAGAGTGAGACTATTGACTTAGAACAATGCTTCAAAGTTTATGGGATCAAAACTCTGGCCGTCTCTTGTTCACCTTGCCTCCTACTTGCTATGGATACTTAGTATAAGAGTTGTAAACTAACCAGGTGCAGATATGCGAAACAGTAATGTAAAAATTGAGCTAATGCGAAATCACATTGACCCAGTAGTTTGGTAATGAAGGAATAGGAGACAAAGTAAAAATAAAGATGATGAGTAAGGAGGTCAGTTGAATGACCTCCTGTTTTGAAAGAATGATAAAAATATATATATGGAGAGACAAAAGAAAGTAAATGCAAAACAACATGGACCATAATAAAACCAATGCAAGGGATGCACAGAGAGGTAAGGAATGCATACATAAACTGTGAAAGACCGCGAGATTAGATAGTGGCTGTGCGAAGGCGTGGCTGCAAAGGAGTGAATATGGCTAAGTCCACTGCGGCTAGTGAGAGCTGTAGATATGTTGAAGTATGAAGTGCGAAGAGGAATGAGGGTGCTTTGGATAATCATGAGGGTCGTAGAAGGGATATGTGAAGAGTAGATGGTATTGTAAGACGTGCAAAGGATAGTGCAAGAGTTACTGGTAGCCGCAGTGACAATGCGAATGATAGTGGTAACCACGAGGTATCTGCGTATGCTGCGAAGTTGTTAAATCACAAAAATAACCTGTTTACGAACCTAGAGGCTATATGGATCCTATCACTGGATGCAAGGGAAAGTACTGGAACGGAGTACAGACTACCGGAGACAACTCCGACAGAGCTGGACTGGAGTAACATATAACAGAATGTAACATCATGCCATTTTTGTGTTTTCTGTCAACAAATTGTGTTTAGAACTATCTCCACATCCATCTATATTTGTCTAGTAGTACCCTTCTTGGGCAACATGGATCATGCTGTTATGCTCTCCCTGTCAGGGGACACTCATTGTGTCCACCCTTACAGTTAGCTTAGTACATGTATGCATTCACCATCTCTATGATAGTATCACCACTGCTCTCCATTTATCCTGCACCTTGTGTACTCGCCCTTATCGTTGTAGTAGTTGACCCTTCGCCAATGACATCATACCGATGTCAGTATCTATTCTTGGTATCTACCTCACGCTACCTTCTATTATGTACTAGTCATATATAGTTGTATTAGCTCCCATGCTTTGTGTTATATAGGTGTAAGGTGCTTATCAAAGATAAGCACCTTAGAATTCAACTTGATTCACAGGTCATACATCCTCTAACACTCCCTCCCCAAACTCACTGGTAACAACTGGTATGAATGGAAGAAGGAGGTTGAGACTTACCTCATGCTAATCGGTTGTGGGGGGCACCTGGCTAGTACCAAGCTTGGGGGTGAGAAAGCATTGGAATGGGAGGTCCAGGATCAGAAGGTATATGCCACCATCTGGTTTCTAGTTGATCCCAATCACCACTCCCCAATTGTTGCTACCAAATCCAGAAAGGAAGCCTGGGCTAAACTCGTCTCGGAATACCAGAAGGATAGTGCAACAAATTGAATCTGTCTCCGCCAACAATTCTACTCCATCACTCATGACCCCTCCATTCCCATTTCTGAATTCATCAATAACATGGTTTTGATCATAGAAAAGCTTGATGCCATCAGTCACAAACCTGATGATCTTGAGGTTAGCAACAAGATCCTCATTGGTCTAGATCCATCCTGGGCTCCAGTTTGTACTGCTCTTATGCTTCAGCTGAAATCCCCAACCATCAATGAAATCACCCCAGCCCTCCAGCAATATGAGGCAAACAAATCAGTGGCAGAATTAATTATTAGTGGTGAAGAAAGAGTATGGTGATTCAGCATTGTATGCCAGAGGAAAAGGGGGTGGATCAAAGCAGAAAGGGAGAAATTGTGATTATGATGAGGATAAAGGTTTTGATTGGGAGAATTCAAAGAATCATGAGGGGTGTGGCTATAGGTGTGGACAACCCAATCATCAAGCTCAATTCTGTGTCATGAACATGCCAGAAGATGTCAAACGCAAAATGCTCAATTGTTCTGACTCTGCCGTTGTCACTGTTATTGTCAATTGATGATGAACCTATGCAAATTCTTTTTGCATTCACAACCACTTCCACTGACTCTGACGAACCAAACTCCATCCCTCCATTCTTATCTCACCCAGAACCAAACCCCACTTTGGTGGCACCAAAGATCAAGAAGAATTGCCAATGACAATTTGCCATCCTAGGGATGCCGAAGTTCAGTTTGGTTTGGTTCGGGACCCATTTTCTCAGAACCAGAACCAGAACCACTTAGGAAAACTAGAACCAGAACCAGAACCAGAACCAAACCAACAGAACCGGTTCTCTTGGTTCAGTTCTGGTTCAGAACCAGTTCGAACCATAAGAACCAGTTAAAAATAGACTTTTGTTAGGATATCACCAATTAGACAAGAATTTTTCATTTTAAGTTTTATTTTCTAAAATTACACCTTATTTATAAATATATCTTAAAAGTTCAGGCCAGAAGTTTGTAGTATTGGTGTTATAACCATGACATCACTAATAGCAAACATGAAAAGAAAAAATACTATTGTTAGGTAACACTCAGTTTTCCATCCAATCAGTCCAACTCCTGACTTTCAGTCTTTCACATGAACACCCAGACCCAATGAGCTTCACACCCAAGCCCAAACCTAATTCCAAAACTGTGAATTCCACCTCACCAACAAACTTAGTTCCCCTCTCATTTCTACTCTTCATTTTCATTTGGCCCCAACTTTCACCTGAGTCAGCCCAAACTCTAAATCATTTTTTATAAAAGGCCTAAATTGGTTACCTCTTATTCCAGATAAATCAGTGAAAGGTAAACCTAATAATATTAATAATGAAATACAAACTTGTCATTTTTCATTTATTCTGGTATTGTACCACTTATCATTTTATTATTTTCACATGACACTATTTGATTATTTATTTTCCATAACTCCATTATCTTTATATTAGTATTTAAATCCCCCCTCACTTTAGCAGGGATCCTTATCCTTTCCTCTTTGGATCCTCTGCTAGGTGACAACTATAAATTGTATTCTTGCAATATGAGTATATTAATAACATGGTAAACTTGAAGTTATAAAGTAAATGAGACATGTTATTGATTATGTACTATGCCAGACCAAAGAATGATGTACTTCTGATTGGAAATATATAGTGTTGGTGACTTGAATAAATATTTTCATTATAGATACAGGTAGTGTGTCATTTAACATGCAAATAAGTAGATATCTTACTTAAGTATTTGCCTTGGGATAAAGTGGTTCAGAACCGGTTCAAACCGGTTCAGAACTGGTTCTCAGATTTCTGGCCAATCCAGAACCAGAACCAGAACCAGATGGCTGGGGGTGAACCAGAACCAGAACCGAACCAGAACCGCGGTTCGGTTCAGCTGGTTCTGGTTCTCTGGACCGGTTCAGAACTGAACTTCGGCATCCCTATGCCATCCTAGACACTGCTCCAAGAAATGTGAGCATGATTCTTTTAGTTTTTAATTTATTATTTCCTTTGCAATCCTTCCTCTTTCCCTACCTCTCACATTTTTCATATATTAATTTACATATACCACACTCGTTTTTTTATTGTTTTCTCTTTGGTTACAATATGGGGGTGTCGGGACTCAGGGGTGTGTTGAAATATGACTGCCACTACTGTAGATTACGTAATTTTATTTAATACTCCGCCGTAAACAAAATAAAACTTCACTTCGAATTCGTAGCTCGTCGCTCGTTCGCCGTCGCGCTGCCTTGTCTCGGTTTTTATTCCAACACACCTCATGGAGACATTCCTCAACGAAAGCCTTGGTCGAGGATCTACTAGGGTCTATCATTTCTTGCCATCTTTGTTGGTGTTGGTAGCAAAACCACATATAACTTGATATAAGTATCTGGGGATGGCTGACTGCATTTCTGAGGTCTTCAATTATCAGTCAACAGTATGTTAATCAAAAATCTTTGTCAGATGAATCCACAATTATTAGTCTCCTTAGTTTTTCGGTCGTAAAGCAACTTTGCCACATCTTGACACTTATCTGAAAAACTAGCTCGTATTGTGGACGACGAATTCATGGATTTACTCACCGCTGTTCTACCTGGAAACCAAAGCTGACGCTCGAGAACTACGTATTTGGTGACCTAGTGGGATATTGATGGAGTTGTTCTTAGACTTATACTGTCAGGTTTCATGCAATATTCGCAGCATAGCGTTAGGACTAGCACTCGCCATGACCAGTGGTCGCGCACCGCCCAACCTATAGGGGAGAAAATCCTGAAGCCGTTGCATCAGTTCTTGCGAGATCCAAGGCGATCTGGTGATTGGTTTGTAGATGGTGCAAAGTATACTTAAATGATTGAGGCAACCTTGGTTGGGTTTTAGAACCTTGTCGTTCTTTATCATCTAACATCAAAGTCGCAGAGCAATTCCTGTAGATTTTTTTAAATGAAAATCAGATTACTATTCTGTGCAATACCACTTTGCGAAAGCTAGCGCAATGTGTTGCGGCGATGTGAGTTCATTTTTGTTATATTGTTGGAAAGATGGCTTATGTTATGCATAACGACATGTGTTCGAGCAAGGATCAGGTGAACGTTGGTATGCTTATCCTTTGTCAATTTTGCCATCTTGTCTAACCACCTGGTCAGAATTGGCTCTTTGGCATCGTGGACAATTCGATATCACCCAACATTTGCTGGAAGACATCGACGTTTGATATTAATGGGGCACCGTCAAGAGGTATGGCCTCCAGGTAAAAGTTGAAAGCTCAAGAGCCGAGACGGGGTTGTGAACGAAACAGACGACAATAAACCGATAGTAATTCCAACTAGAAACAAAAGTCAAGAGGTTAAACATACTCTTGGATTTATCTCACGGTCTATGAAAAGGAACGCTGTGTCAATAACCTGAATACCTTTTATCGAATCCTGTACTATACGCCCCGTCTCCTCGTCCAATTTTACCAGTCGAGCTCCATTAGAAACGCTGGGATAGTCTCTGGAAACAACACGAACACAAGAGCCCAAGGGGCGTGAAACTATGTTCTGGGCATCTTGTTTTTCCCATGAAAAGCTTAGGCGTGTGGCCGATCGATCTAAGTGCTGAATAAATGCCTTCTCAAATCCAATGGCACAAGTCGGGTCCTTTGGCGAGTCAAACTCCATCAACACTTGAAGATGAGGTGCTTGGTACTCGTCGTGTGGAATGATGAGTCCATGGAGATTTCTCGCCCTGATAACGAAATACGTGGCAATCTCAATCGAGAGTCCTTCCGATAATGCACCGCGGTCTGTTCGCATTCCGGAAAGGGGTATTTTCCACACTGGCTCTGTGATATGTGGAGCACCAGTAGGGGCGGTAATTTGCGTTCCTCCAGCGGTGACGAACCTATATATCATGATGTGTGCATGAGAAAGTGCCAAAAGTCGATTGCCTGAAAGGAGGCGGATAGAGTCCTGAAGATTGATACGTCATCAGTAAGAGAAGAAACAACATAGTATAAACGAACGATCGTCGCATCCGGAAATATAATGGCTTTGCAATGTTCTGAGGACGTTGATTGTTATCAGTCGAAAACTTCAATATAGTCGAGGTCTTGTCGTTCTAGTATTCGGGTAAATATATTCTTATGGATTGCAATGGCCCTAATGTGGCCGTTGTCGTGGGCCCGAAATGAGCAAAGACAACGCGCCGCTAACCGCGCCTCAGTATTATGGCCTGTTAGAGTAACTCTCCAGATATCAATTTTGAGAGGAAACGGGGGATACACTGCTGAAGATCAGTCATGCTCCGTGGTAAGATATCACATGTCTTACTAAAATGGAAGGATGGGGACAGAGCCATGGTAAATGTGAGATTGGGAGACTGTTTCGGCGAGTCGATGTCAACGGCTATGTGGATCACAGGCTGCCTCTCCTGGTCATCTCGCGGTATCAAAGGCATTCCCAATGCGATTGATGCGTCGAGATCATATGTGGTCACCGAGCTATCCCTCCCACCGACGAGGAGCCATCGGCCTCCTGGAACAAGATACGAGCTGCCAACTACCTGATGCTTTATCCAGCGCTTCCGACTAAATTTCAAATCCATGCATGTCCAACCAACGTCAGCACTTCTTCTAACCAATACCCACCGCTCCAACTCCTGGGCCGAGTACGAGTTCAGTGGTTCCTCTAAACGTGCCAACCGCATGTGCTGGGCTATGTATTGATGGTATTGGCCTAACCAGACACTATGCGTCCTTGATATGCTGTTGAGAAGTCTACATGTCTGAACAACAGTATGAGGCTCAACGAACTATGGTAGACGAGGTACTCTCACCTGGCGCGTGTTCAGTAACGAATGCCAATCGGACTCTATCATGATCTCCGTGATAATCTCGAGAGGCATTTTTGTGAGGGTGTAGCAAGGGGGTTCTGAAGTGATCGATCTGCATAGCAGGCAATGAATAGAGGAATTGCTTGGAAAAAGTGTTCTTACTCGGTCATTGAGTTGTATGGCAAGAACTTGAAGAGTGAACGGCAAGGCATTGAAGAAGCCATAGATTGAATGATATCACGGTTAGAACACGTGATCCACGACATTCAATCATTGTGAGTGTTCGGCTAGACTCGCTAGCCAGTCACGCTCGCAAGCTCTAGTCACAAAGCATCACAGGAGCACATGATCAAGCAAGGAGCGAGCTCGCGAGCGGACTGGGCCAGTCCGGGCCCATTTTGAGTGATGGCCATTTCTCCTGCCAATCTTGATGTGTCGACTTCGTCAAAAAAAGTAGCCACACCTCAAAAAAAAGTGCTCAAGTTGGGTATACATATTATCAATTTTTTTGCATTCTGAATTGAATAGAATAGTTTTTAAAAAGGTGATTTTTGAGAAATGATGACAGTCAAACTTAAATTTTTGAAAAAAACTTGTATACCCTGATGGACTTAAAATTGAAAAATAACCACTATTTGTATACCCAATTTTGACACTTTTTTTAGAGCTTGAGCCACTTTTTCACCAAGTGACGACAACAAGATTTGGCAGGCTCTGCCAAAAGTGGCCCGAAATGGACCAGCCGGCTTTGCCAGTTGTCGAGTTTCACTCTCACAAACCACGTGCACCTTAGTATCACGTGTGGCAAAGCCGGTGGGAACGAGCCTAGTGTTCGGCACAAGCCAACCAGTCCGAGTCAAAGTCGCATGAGGCCCGTTGCCAAACAGCAACAATTACATACCCGGGGAATCCCGACAAGTTTCAACGTCACAACTCCCTTCCCACTCAGCTACTAGTTATCATGTCTTAGTGAGTTCTCTATTCTCCTCTTCACTGGTGGAATGTGAACTGATTCAAATTCGATCTATAACTATTTCTTTCTCTGTGAAAAACTGACTTTTCTTCCATAACAAACCTGTCGAAAATTCTGCTCGACATCCGAAAATATCTGTTGTGCTCACCGAACCACGACTGGCCATCTGTTATTTTTCTTGGTGTGCAACCCTGCCCGTGGAACAAATAGTCAAATCCTTGGACGCGCTGTAAAAAACGAATATCTCGCCATCGGTATTTTCTCGACTGTTTTCGGTGGAGCATGGCTCTCGACACGGGGCGGAGCTAAAGCAGCGCCCAAGCCAACAACGGTGCAGCAAGCAAAGGAGAGTGTACCTGTGAAAGCAGATTCGACGTGAGTGGTTACAGCAGAGTTGTTCTTTCTATCTCTATACTAATACTGATGCTTTTTCAGGGAGGAAGAACAATTGTAAGGAATATTCTTACTGATCTCCTTAATCCTCCGACGTTGATTATTTCCATTCCGCGTTGATAGCATCTTGAATTTCATCAGGGAGGCCGAGAAAGAGGACGCCGGTGCATCTGCAGGGCATTAGATCGCTACCGAGATACCTGACTATGTATGGGATCCTTTACCGGAATGGAGTGGGAAACGCAAAGCTTATAGGAACAGAATGAAGTTACCTCCTAGATTGTCGCCCGTTCTCTTTCGAATTCACATAGAGGCTAATGTCAAGTCGCTTTCTGGATCTTCCCTGTTCTGGGTGACATTTGTGGCTGCCAATTGAGCCCTGAATCTCTCGGTTTGGTCGCATCTTATCCAACAGACGTCCCGACGATGAATTTACTATGGGACGATTTTCCAATTCCATGGTTGGGGTAAGATTTTAACTTAAGTCTTATGCTACTGCATTCACCATGTAGTCCTGGACTACCCTGAAAACTACGCTAGCCATCCAGTCTGTTATTATTGCTGTCCGGCCGTTCTTTACGCTAGAACCTCTGAATCACCTAAAGCTTAATGGTATCTTGCTTCTAAGCGGAGGTGCATTGTCAATGATGTACATCGAGAACGTCCTTCCTCCCACCATCTTTCGAACTGCTTGTTTTCCAATCATGATTGCCGTCACTTTTCCCCAGTTGGCTCTTCAGAGTCACAACACTCGCTTTAATCAGTTGGATATTGAAATTTTAGCAATCTTGAGCCTCATTGTCCACGCTACCTGCGAACGAGAAACCAGAACTAGGGTCTTGTTTTATATTATTCAACGTTCAGGGGGGTGGTACAACTAATATCTATCGTTTTTTTTCTTTTTTCTCAATGCTCGTCGTTTACTCTATCAAAATACCTTCATTCTCTCTACATGAAGGAATCATGGTTGCTTGCCGTTTAAGTATTCTTATAATTTTTAGCTAGCTGGCTGGCAAAAAGGTGTTACACGGTGGAATAGCGATTGGTATGAGAAATGCCATACCCTGAGAGCCTCCTTGAGTCGTTTCATGTTATTCCCCGCAACGAACAATTCCTCTGCAACTCTGCCTCAATCACCTCCGCCCTCAACTTCTATATATAACACGGCCATTTCTAGCTGTTGTTAATTTATGCGTCAACAAGGCGAGTTGTGACGGTTGCATTTGGTTGTTGTTTGCGATTTGCACCAGGGGAGCCCGTCTTGGAGTTTTCTGAGATTGGCCTGGAGCTTGAGGAAAGAAAGAGTGCGATTCAGCACGACATTCTTGCATGAGATTCGGCGTGGTCTACTGGTCAGGCTTCTAAAACGCGGACTTCTGCGCGTAATTTTTGGGAGTCCTTGATCATCGCATGCGAGCTCAGGCTGCGAATTCAATAGAGTACTCAGTCAAAGATCAAAAAAGTTATTAATTTACGTACCACTGAGAGAGGTGAGGGACCATAAGAGGGAGGCCTTACACTCGGAGGTAACGAGGTGAAAAACTCAGAGGTCGTGCAATGGCCAAGGCAGATAGACGAACAACAGGTTGTATGTACTCACAGGATCACTGCTTATGTAATCGAGTGCATCTTTGTTGTCGACTCTCACCACCTTGACCGCTCATCGCTTTGATCGCCCGCCACAACTCACTGTTCAACGATATGAAGCGCACTTTTAAGAAAAATATCAAGTCCAAGAAACAAAAATATTCATCTCTGGCTATCAATGCTCTGGATTCAAGCTTTAAACCAGCAACTTCGACGTCGACAATCAAAACAAGCCCCGCTGATCCCATGGCATCCATTCCCGCTAGTGCTGCGACTGCAAGCGCACAGGTTATTCAAGTCTCTGGCGCTACCGTGAGCGTTCAACTTCACCCATCGCATCCTTAAGTATTTAACCATCGTCATCCATCAGACTGCCCATGACCTCCGAGTCTCTACTTCGGTTTCCGGTCTGGCGACCAATCCTGTAGGAGTTCCAGACATTGGTATCAATGTGAGCGTTCAACTTGGCCTATCACGTCCATAATTACTCAATCATCCTCGTCGATCAGACTACCCATGAACTCCAAGTATCCGCTTCGAACTTGGGACCCACAGAATCGGAACGAAATCCTTCCGTGAGTTGCTTACCCCATGTGTTCTCGGCTTTCGCTAATGATAAGCAGGCTCAACAATCTACCTTGGGTTTCTTTGCGAATGCCCAGAATACGCTCATCACTGGCGGCACTTTCGTAAGTCTTTCTCGTAAGTCGTCTGTATGATTTAGTAATAATTGTACATACAGAACAATGTCAATATTCTCCCTGCTAATACTGGCGAAGGGCAGACGAAGATCCCTGTAATTCAAAAACCCAACTCCAGTCCAATCTTTACTGGACGGAAAGATGTACTCGATAAACTTGGGAAGATTTTTGGTCGTCGTGCTGCTAGTGGACTGATGTCTAGGCACTTGTGTCTCCTCTGGGGATTGGGAGGGATTGGAAAGACGCAGATTTGTCTCAAGTTCATAGAAGAAACATCTGAAAAGTAAGGGTCCTTACTTTGCCATTCACAACACTGGATTCATTTCTTGATAGTTTTTCACATGTATTCTGGGTTGATGCCTCCTCTCAGGAGAGCATGGAAATGTCTCTCAAGGGCATATCTGGTCTTCCTGCTGCACAATATTCTGGTGTAGATGGCTCTGTTGAGTCTGTCCTCCAGTGGATATCTTTTCTCCAAGGAGAATGGTTGATTGTGTTTGATAATGCTGATGATCCTCCTCCAGAGGTGGTGGCCAAGTTCATTCCTCCAGGTAACAGAGGTAATATTCTGATTACTAGCAGAAACCAATTCATGGGAAGGATTGTATCATTTGAGAACAAAATTGAGATCCTTGAAATGGAGGAGTCAGATGCTATAGCTCTACTTCTCAGGGCTAGCTGTTTGGATGCATTGCCTGAGCATCTACAAGCTGCTAAAAATATTGTGACTGAGCTTGGCTGCATTCCTCTTGCTATTGATCATGCTGGTGCTTATATTGAAGTTGGGAAATGTGATATTGATAAATATCTCAGGCAGTTCTCAGTACATCGACATGCTCTTATGTCAGATGCTACCTTTACAGGAGCATCAAAGTATGACAAAACAGTGTATGGATCTTGGGATCTTTCTTTCAAAGAAATAGAAAAGAGGGCTGGTGGACATTCCACTGCTAGAGATGCACAAGCAGCACAGGCTGCAATCCTTATTCTTCAAATATGTGCTTTCTATCATCATAGCAATATTTCTAAAGAGATATTCCAATCTGCTGCTGAGGAGGCCATGAAACACATTGTTGATAGTGACATAGCTAAAAGGTTGCCACAGGCAGTCACATTACTGGATCATACTCTGCTTAGCTTGGACAATGATGGTCACTGGGATGACTTCATCTTTGGACAAGGAGTTAGTGTCCTTCTTTCTTTCTCCTTGATGAAAAGAGGAGAATCACCTAAAATGTTATCTGTTCATCCTCTGGTGCACTACTGGAGCCGGGAAAGGATGTCAAAATCTGAGCAGCAAAGAATGTGTGAGATGGGAAGCATAATATTGTCCTGTGCAATTCCATGGAGATTTGAAAGTCAGGATTATGTACTGCGACGGTTGATTTTCTCACATGTTAAGGCAAATGAATTACATTTAAGGGAGATAGGACTTATCAAGGAGTACTATGATGACAAATGGACCAAAATTTCACGTGTAATGTGGGAGAATGGAGACTGGGACAATGCTGAGCAACTGGAAATCCAAGTTATGGACATGAGAAAGAAGGTGCTTGGTGCAAAACATCCAGACACCCTCAAAAGTATGGCAAATCTAGCAATCACATACAGGGATCAGGGAAGGTGGAATGAGGCAGAGCAACTGCAGGTTCAAGTGGACATGAGGAAGACACTGCTTGGTGCAAAACATCCAGACACCTTCATCAGTATGGCAAATCTAGCAAACACATACAAGGATCAAGGAAGGTGGAATGAGGCAGAGCAACTGGAGGTTCAAGTCATGGACATGAGGAAGACACTGCTTGGTGCAAAACATCCAGACACCTTCACCAGTATGGCAAATCTAGCAATTACATACAGGCATCAGGGAAGGTGGAATGAGGCAGAGCAACTGGAGGTTCAAGTTATGGACATGAGGAAGACACTGCTTGGTGCAAAACATCTAGACACCCTCAACAGTATGGCAAATATAGCACACACATACTGGAATCAAGGAAGGTGGAATGAGGCAGAGCAGCTGGAGATTCAAGTTATGGACATGAGAAAGAAGCTGCTTGGTATAGAACATCCAGACACCCTCACCAGTATGGGAAATCTAGCAAGCACATACAGGAATCAGGGAAGGTGGAATGAGGCAGAGCAACTGGAGGTTCAAGTTATGGACACAAGAAAGAAGCTGCTTGGTGTAGAACATCCAGACAGCCTCATGAGTATGGCAAATCTAGCAATTACATACAGGGATCAGGGAAGGTGGAATGAGGCAGAGCAACTGCAGGTTCAAGTTATGGACATGGGAAAGAAGCTGCTTGGTGCAGAACATCCAGACACCCTCAACAGCATGGCAAATATAGCACACACATACTGGAATCAAGGAAGGTGGAATGAGGCAGAGCAGCTGGAGATTCAAGTTGTGGACATGAGAAAGAAGCTGCTTGGTGTAGAACATCCAGACACCCTCACCAGTATGGGAAATCTAGCAAGCACATACAGGAACCAGGGAAGGTGGAATGAGGCAGAGCAACTGAAGGTTCAAGTTATGGACATGAGAAAGAAGCTGCTTGGTGTAGAACATCCATACACCCTCAGCAGTATGGCAAATCTAGCAATCACATACAGGGATCAGGGAAGGTGGAATGAGGCAGAGCAACTGGAGGTTCAAATGGACATGAGAAAGAAGCTGCTTGGTGCAAAACATCCAGACACCCTCAACAGCATGGCAAATCTAGCAAGCACATACCATCTTCAGGGAAGGCAGAATGAGGCAGAGCAGCTGAAGCTTGAAGTCATGAATATAAAGAAGAGAATAGGAAGAGACTGAAGTAGCCCAAACATCAAAGTATACAAGGATTTGTACTCTATCTCATTTATCTTCAATTTGAATTTGAACACAGGAAATGAAAGAAGGGACACTTCTAATAGAAGCAGAACATAGTCTCCCTTTCAATGCTAGCATTCAAGTCAAAACTAAAAATAATATCTCAAGATGCAATAAACATTCAGGCCATGACCTACTTAATTATAGTTGGACATATCTCCAATTGCCAATTGTATGTGCTGCAAACTCTGAAATAAATTGTCATCGTAGTGTCATATCATGGTTACAGCATTTACTTGTAAGTTCTGACTCTAGACCTTTCAAAGTATCATGGATGTCAACCATTTGGTTTGGTCACAACACTCCAAAGAATGTCAAAGGTATAACAATAACATAGTTATAAATATCAATTCTTCTCTGTTTCTTTGAAATGAAATTTAAATTAGTCTAAATTACTGTACTTTTTTTGTACTGACTTGAATGGTGTATCTTCACCTTTAATTTCTACCTTCCAAGGCCATGATATCATTCCTGTTATGGTGACTATAAGCTTGCACTCGTATTCAGTGCTAGCAATATAGACCAAATAACTAAAAGTTGTTTGTACACAAGCAATCATTATTAGTACTTGAAAGTCCAGTCCAGTCTGATTTTTTGACCCTCAGGACCTTTAACGAAGACCATAACTGGTCCACCTCGATCCTAGGATCTCAAAAAACCAGACTGGACTGCTTAAGACCAGTTAACATCAGTTTTTTTCAGTCCTAAGACTAGTCCTAGTCTTAACCAGTCTGCAACCGGCTTTCTGCTCACAAATATATATTATTGTGTCAAAAACTGTTGTTCAGCTACATAATAGCCTCCGAATGAGCCCAAGAATGTTAAATTCCATTAAGACTTGGATTTTCTACAGTAATATTAGTAAAATGTCTTATTTTAGTGAATATTTTAGAATATTGTACTTGTATTGTACAGATCTGTTTATTTCTCAGCCAGTCTTTATCGGAATTTTATGATCTTGGGCTCATTGGAAAGGGGTAATTAGGGCTACCCCTTTGCCGGTTTAGACCAGTTCGGTCTAGACTGGTCTTTTGATTCTCAAAAATCAGAAAATTGGACTGCTGGTCTGGTCTTTAACTGGTCCAGTCCAGTCCAGTCCAGTTAGTGCTTGAAAGTCCGGTTAAGTCCGGTTATTTGGTGCCCAGGGGCTCTAACCGAGACCGAGACCGGTTAGGATTTGTTCCCAAGCCCAAAATAACCTAACCGGACCAAAAATAACCGACCAAAAGCGGTTAGTTGCAGTTACCAACCAGTTAGGACCGAAAAAAATGAAATTCGGCGAAAATACAGCAAATCCGTCCATATATGTCTCAGTGAATATTATTCCCACTTATTGTAGCTTTAAAACGAGCTCAGGAATGCTTAATTCGGTGAAGAATTGACATATTTATGAAATTAATCTTAAAAATCAACTATTTTGACTAATATTTAGAGATTTGACAATAACTCAGTCAAATTTTGAGTGTTTTTAATGATATTAGGCACGTTTTGAAGGGGTAAAATAGGGGCAATTATAACCGGTTATTTTATTTTCAGAATCAACTAACCACTAACTGCGGTCTGGTCTTTTTGCAGTTAGGTCCAGTCCGGTCTCGGTTATTTTCCAGTTAATTAACCAGACTTTCAAGCACTAAGTCCAGTTAACAGTTTTTTTGCAGTTTTAGGACTGGAATTTCAAGCACTACCTGTTAGGGATACTCATTGTATCCGCCCCTAGGTATGCTTAGCCCTGTCTTTACTTTCATTTCACTCTATGATCATATCACATGCCATGTTCCCCTTCCTACCCTTTATGGACACCCCTTTATCGTTGTTGTAGTTGACCCTTCGCCAATGACATTGTGAGATGTCAGTTCTATTCTTGTTTATATCACACACCCTACCTTCTATTATGTACTAGCCGTATATAGTCATATTGCTTCACACACATGTAGTATATAGGTGTAAGGTGGTTATCTTCAATAACCACCTTAGAATTCAACTTGATTCCTGGGTCTTTACCTCCTCTAACACTACCCACAACCACACCAACCACACCAACAACTCCTCACTGAGGGAGTTATTTTTGGTAAGTTTCTTGATTTAATTAATGTACTATGACAGCACACAGGGATGAAAATCATGGACATGGACGACAATGTCGGGCACAGTGATGGTGAGTGTGGGTACTACCTTGGCAGGTGTTTTTTTAAAATTAAAATTAAAATTTAATATAAACTACTACAGACAAACAACAAACAAAATATGTTGAATGACAATGATTCAATAAATGACAATGAACAAGTGACAACAATGAACACTGACAATGAATGAATGGACATGTTACATTCCATTATACGTGACTCCGGTCCAGCTCCATTGGAGTTGTCTCTGGTACTCCGTACTCCGTCCAGTACCTTCCCTTGTATCTGGATCTACTCTGAACCAGTATATCTATTTTTGGACATTATCTATTTTTAAATTTCTCAAATGTATAAAATACCTCCTAGGGTTTGTAAATAGTCAGAAAATTGGATTCTTTCTTTCCCCCCCTCATTTGCAACCTAGTACAGCTTACTGTCTTAGACATTGAGCAAGAACACTTGTCTTTGAGATTTGGGCATTGATATAGATCAGTTTCTCAGAGTGTTGAACTTGTTGTAACAATTGTTGAATTGTTATAAAAGTTGTGTTGTTTCAAAGTCATAGCAGAAGTTTGAGTCTTCTTGTGTATGCAATTGTGTTGAAGTCATAACAGAAGCAAGGGGTCTTCTTGTGTATGCAATTTTGTTGAAGTTGTAACAAAGTCTTGGACTTTAGTGTACACAAGTTTTAAAATCAATCAGTAAAGTCTTAGGAATTCTTTGACTGATTGTTGGTGCAAGCCATAAATTGCAAAACTGTTTTAAAAGTTTGATCATCCTTGAATTGATCCAAATTATTATTGTTATTGTGTGTACCAGTTGAAGTGAAATTCAAAATCTTGGAAAGGTTATACTTTCTAGAAAACCCAACTTGCATTATAAGATTGTATAAAGTATTGATTGAGTTATTGTTTTGAGTAGAGATTTTATAATCTTGAAAATACACCTTTTCTCAACAAGCTCTGTGCAGTTACATCAACACTTGTAGTATATAGGTGTAAGGTGGTTATCTTCAATAACCACCTTTGTATTTAACTTGATTCCCAGGTCCCCCACATCCTCTAACACTACCAGTCCAACACACGTCAACCAACCATGAATGATGATGGCTCATGGAAGTTTACCTGAGCTTGACTTATGCCCTGGAAAGGACCCATTAGACCTCATTATTCAAACAATCCCTCATCTCCAGGTATGTTACCATCGTCTAAGAACTTGGTCATTTTTCAATGAAATCTCCAGGCAGCACATATCCACTCAATGAGCAAAAATGGGAAGAGAATATTTCTGACACCACACTTGTCAGACGACCACACATGAAATGTTTTCCTGATGGGGACCATGGGGTTAGGTCAAGCCAGTCCAATTTCTATCCAGAAATCCTCCTCTGGGTTCCAGCCAAAATGGCCCAATTTCTATCTGGACAGTGCTATAGGTTTACAAAATTTTTCCAGGATTTCTATCGGGATTGGGATCTGGGTTCCAAGTTCCAACTACCATATGGTCCATACTTTCAGTTGTCCTCCTTTTCTCTTTCCCTAGGTTTTCTTTATATTTAGGCACTTCCCGATTGCAATGCCGATCATCCCCCATTAGGTTAAAGACTCTTCATTAAACTCAATGTAAGGTCATTCCCAATGAAAGAAGAGTGGATTTACCTTCTTTGCCTCGGAAGCCTGATCTGACTCAAATATTACAGGGTACGCTCGGACCTATCCTCCCATTTTTCTCTTCCTCCTCTTTCTCCTTTTTCTCTGTGTCCTTGTACTTTTTTTTATTATCTGTAATTCTAATATTTTATCATGGATAGCCTGTCATGTACCATATGCAACTGCCCCGCACCATTTGGTGTAGTAAGTGTAATTGACTTATTCAGTTGGCATCATCGAGTCAGTGACCTCCTTTTTATCAGATTGACCAGATATGTGTTTGCGACCATCCTGTTACAAGCCACAGTGATGGCCATATTTATAACCTGCAACCCCAATATTGCAGGTCATCAGGTGATCTTTTTCAAGCCAGAAATGGGGAGATTTTTGCGATTGTACATTTTTGAAAAAATAATCCCTTATTTCCTTGCTCACTTGAGTCATTCCTCCTAGAATCAGACAGTGGCAGCTAGGCTGCTGTGTGTCCACTGTTCCCAGGCATATTTTCTGCATGGAATGTCTCCAGATTGGGATCCAGTACCTTCGACATCATCTGGACCATCATCCACTGCCCCTCCATCCACTGCCCCTCCATCCACTGCCCCTCCATCATCAGCATCTACTCCTGCATGGATGATGCCTGGTACCTTCTCCCATCAGAATGCCACTCCAGAGTGTATACGACCTACTCAGCCTTCTTCATTGTCATCCTTTCAGCCATGGCACCTGGACTCCTCCTCTGGTGGCACAGCCACCACAAACGAACGCCGCATGAACGCTGCTCAACGCCATCAACCCACCCCCCATGGGCTTCCAGTACCCGCTTGGGGTATTGCACAGAATCCCCTAACCTTAGGTCCACTTCCAACAATAGCTTTGCCACGCGTCACTACCACACGGACAGCCACACGTTCAGCAAGAAATCCCGGGTCACGAGTTGGAACCCAAGCTTTATCCTCACAAAGTCATGCACCCAAAAGCATTGACTACAAATTTGCATGTATCATTCTCCCTACCAGTGTAAGTCCTAATTTATTATAGAAAATGACACATAACCTTATTGGTATTGCAGTTGAATGGTTTTACATCGAAGACTGGCATTTTTATCCCATCTGGAAGTATTCGTGCCCCTGTAGAAGGCAAATCACGCCTATTTTTTGCAAAAGCCGAACATCTCCACCTCTCTTTCGTATTTCAAGTGCAAGCTTCTCAAGAAGATCTCATTGTCAATGCCCTAAATGAATGTCTGAAAAAACACATGGACCTTCACAAACTCAGTCTTGTCTTGGAAAATCAGCAGAGTCATCTCTTCAGTCCATCATCGACCCCTTCTCTATCACCTGAGCTTCCTTGGCAGATCTTGTATGCAAAACAAACACAGAGAACCCCCCGATATTCACTGCCTCTCAATCCATTTCCCACTGCAGATATGAAACGGTTAACATTTAAGAAACTCTGGGAGCTAATGGTTAATTGTCATGGAGAAAGGTGTATCCCTGCTGTAACGATTGATGATGAACCTCATCAGCTTCTTCTAATTGGTAAGTAATACACTTTAGAACCAGGCCAATCCTTCGTAATGTCTATTTTTCTTAGTTCCAACCCATGGTATCATTGTTGGCCCCTTGAAAGGACGAGAGGGAAAACTTCATGAGTGTCTTTCTGAGAGATTATGGTTCGGCTTCCGAGAAGTCGATATGAATAAAGGTTTAGATGAAGAAGCCCCCACTTGTAATTCTGGAGGCTTATCTTGCGAGGAAACTGAGAAGCGAGTTTGCAGTGTGAGTTTTGTTTTAGATTCTCCTACGATGTATTTCACATGATATTCTTTTAGCCATCTCTAATAGATTATGAAATGGACGAAGAAATCATGTCTGAACCTTCTCTACAACACATCTCAAATATCCCTGCACAGATTCCTCCCACTACTTCAAATGTGGTGACTTCAACATCAACTATTCCTGCTGTCCCTAGGGCTTCTGAAAACATTCTGATCGACCCAAGGTTACTTGATGCCCCATTGCCAACCAGTGCTATGCTAGAACCTGACGAGAGCCTTGTCCCAGCTCCTGTGGATCTTTCTGGTTTGTCTAATATACCACTTCTACTAACAAACTCACTTTCTCACCAACCTATTGCAGACAACCCTAATCAGCGAGAGGTTTATGAAATTTTTCACGATGCTTTGGAGCAACTTGCGGGGGACACCGATGATGATACCTTGCTCACAGTTATATCAACGAGCACTGATGAGGCTGCTGATGCTCTCTACCCACGCCTACGGCAGCTATTTTTTACAGGAAAAGCTGAATCTCTCCCGCCTTATAGTGCTACATTCATCCATAATCTCAATATCAAGGCCTTGGATAAAACCAAAATATCTGCCAGCATGTAGGTTTTCAGACGTTTTCTATATTCACACTATTAATCATCTTCAATATCACAGTGGAGAGGGCATTGGTTATGGGCCAACACGTTCAACCTGGTCAACAGTCATTTCTAGGATTGTCAGCAACACATTGCATTGGATGGAGGCAGCTGACGGCTACTATACTCCAACAAACATGATGCCTTTGTCTGTAACTCCACAAGATGTTGAGGACTTTGAGTTCTATGGCTTGTTATTACGACAGTCTTTCATCTGGGGTCTGGATCCCTTCCCGATATCACCATTCTTTATTGCAGTTGTTCTTGCAGATCTCGATTCTGCAACATTGTTACATTCCGTTATACGTTACTCCGGTCCGGCTCCGTCGGAGCTGTTTCCGGTAGTCCGTACTCCGTACAGTGCCTTCCCTTATATCCCGAACTACTCTTCCTATGTTCAACTCCGAGACTTCTCCGTGTCATTCCGGTTCCTCCGTCTATACTCCAAACCCGTTATCACTTCTTCGCCACTACCACTATTCTTTGTCATCATCTTTCCCATCATCAGTCAGCACACCAGCCATGGATTATTCACCCAAGAATGCAGGACCTTTTCCGGGAGCAGAACGCAGCACTTATATTTATATTCTATATTTTGGTTGCAATTCCTTTTATATTTAAAGTACTCAAACTTGTATGTTTTCCCTCAGTTCGAATATCAACTTTGTTTCCTCCTCTTGTTCGTCCTCTAAGTCACTGAGGTCTTCCGTCTTATTACTTCTTCTTCCGTTCCGAAATCAGGACACCTTAGGAGCTGGGCGGCACAGCACACACGCTGAGGCCAACGTCCTTTCCGCTTACTGTTCCGGTTCTGTTCCGTCCGTTCCGGAGTAACTCCGACGTGACTTCCTTGTTTTAAACTTAACAGTATATTCGAACTGCTCACCCACTCCTATGCTAACTTGTTCCAAAACTTCCAAAACTCAATTACCGATACAACAAAACATGTCCCACGAAAATACTCCTACCAGGCAGACTCCCATTCCCGATGTAGTCGAAGAGGCTAGTCTTATCAACGAACCTCGGAGGACTACGGACGAAGTTGAGTCTCCATCTATTCATATCAATCAACTCGTTTCCGCTTTGAATTCCCTCGGGAAATCTTCAGCCAAGTCCGATTCGGCTGGCAGACTTAGAGAGCCCGAACCCTTCACGGGTAAGGATCCTAAGAAACTAAAAGCTTTTCTTTTCCAGTGCAAGCTCTATTTCCGGAGCTCTTCCGACACATTCCGAGATGACTCCAAGCGAGTAACCTTTGCTTTGTCCTATCTCCGGGATGTTGCTCAGGAATGGTTCGAACCTGGAATTTCTGGTCTCACCGACGAGCCTCCGTCTTGGCTTGAAGATTGGGATCTCTTTGTCAGCGCACTTCAGTCCCACTTTGGTCCTTACGACGAGTCCGCCGACATAGAACACGAACTCACCAATCTCCGAATGAAGGACGGCCAATGTATCTCTGATTACTTAGTCCAGTTCAACTCCTTGGCAGTCCGCTGTACTTGGGGCGAGCCTGCTCTTAGGTATAGGTTTTATGAAGGTTTACCTTCCCGAATCAAGGATGAAATCAACAAAGGTGATGGCAAGCCTCGGTCTTTAACCGCGATGCGTCAAAAAGCTCAAAACGCCGATGCTCAACACTGGGAACATATGCAAGAACATTCTCGGGAACCAGCTCCACAGCAACGCCAAAACCCTCCTAAGGGTCCTACCCCTTCCTCATCCTCCTCCGTACCCTCTTCCAACCCTTCTTCCAGTTCCGGGAAACAGTCTCAGCCTTTGGATCAAAAATCCGTTAAGCCTGCAGACTCCAATAAGACTTCTTCCACTCCTCCGAAACCTAATCTAGAAGGCAAGCTGGACTCACG
>MU130497.1:269842-285815 GCA_015039465.1 Phlegmacium glaucopus | reverse complement strand
CATTACTTTTAATTAACCCTCCTTAAGGCTTGGTTTCTGACCCTCGTCTACTTGCGGGGCATTCTTACGTAGTTCTACTTAGTGCCTTTCATTCGCGGGTAAAGCAACTTACAGACCAGCATGAAAGGTGTACAGACATCACCTTAGCGCTCTGACTGGATGTCAACTCTTGGTGAGTTGGTCTCGTGTCCCTATGTAGAAAAGTAACACCACCTTTCTTTTTTTATTAACTTGAGCGTGCTGCAAGTAGGGAAAGTAAGGTCCGGAAAGGAGTAAAAGGTGGTGGTTTCGTGTTAGGGCGGATCCTCGAAAAAAGGCGGTGTTCCCCGTCCTGGCTTATGTAAGTGCTGTGTATGGTGCCTCCGGTGTAAGCAGTGAACCGCGTTTTTTTCAACGTTGGCGGCTCACCTTTTGGCTTTAAAACGAACACTAAAAGCCCGTTAGGAGTTCGAGCTGTGGTAGTCGACTACATAACCCTACGTCAACAAGCTTTTCCTTAGCTGCACACTCAAGGCAGTCGGCCCCGACGACTTATACGTGACGGTCTAGAAGTTCCATAGAGCCTATCAAAGCTTGATCAGGTGAATACTCCTTACAAAAAAAATTTTGGGTTTATTTTTCTGTATGACGCTCACGCCCGCTCCTGTTGTAAAGGAAGTTGTTAAAGACACACAATCTCTCGATGCCTTTCAAGCATATTATGTTAACCATTTCGCAGATCATCACTCACATGAAATTATATTTTAGTAAATTGTAGACTACATTGGATTGTACATTAAAATTTTACTAGTATGTGATTTGTTTCTTCTCAATGATAAAAAAAGTGAACTTAGTGCAAATTGTACGGTGCTGAGAGTGGTTATGTAGTTGAATTACTACTGTCACATTGTCGCAATTGAGCTAGTAAAACTGAATACTGAACTAGAAAGCACTAGAATTTTTTAACACCTCTGGCTCTAGTACATCTAGCCTGCCTAGTGGTTTCTATTGTTTGTATTGATTCTATGGGGATGCTATTTTCCTGATGTTTGTCATTTCCAAATAATTTTCTCATGAAAATACAAAAAGTATTTTTGAAAGAAAATTTCTAAAAACACATGATGTGTTTCTCATGTGTTTCCCAAAGATAAATCATATGTTTTTTTAAAGGTTTACCTTTTGGAAACAGCAGGGAAACACCTATTTCACCAATCACTGGGTGAAGTAGGTGTTTCCTGCCATTTCTGAAAGGTAAACCTTTAAAAAAACATATGATTTATCTTTGGGAAACACTTGGGAAACACATGAGAAATACATCATATGCTTTTAGGATTTTTCTTTCAGAAATACTTTTTGTGTTTTCATGAGAAAAATTATTTGGAAATGACAAAACATATCTAAAAATAAGTTTTTCTAAGGGAAACACCACCTGGTGCCAGCAGTGATTGTTGTATGGGCTGTTGAAAATTGAAATATTTTGTTCTAATCACATCATGATTCATTATCGCATCATCTTGCATCATTATTAGTACTGAATACCTGACCCATAGCATAAATCACCTGTAGATACATAGCCACAATTGAACATGTTCAACCAATTGAGGTGAATCCTCTTGGAATCCTCATTGGTTTATACCAATACACCAGATATGAGTGACTGAGGTGAGCCACTTTGCTTTTACCATTTAGTGTGATATTGTGTCACACATTATCTCATATTCGAGTCACATTTGGATTTTTGTGCAACTTCATGTCAAAATGCGTCCAGCGATCCTCAAGTCAACATGGACTAGGCTGAGATGGTGGCAGAGGCTTCCACCAACCAGACGCTGTATATCATCCGACGTAGTGACCCTGCCTCAACTCTCAGCTGTTCATCAAGGCAACGCCTTCGAAGAAAGATCGCTTGGCCTCCTACATCAAACCATGTCTATGTCCCTCAAACGCGTGGGTGGGAAGGAAGACGGAGGAATTGACTTGCTCGGATGGTGGTGGCTTCCTGAAGGCGAGTTGCTGCTAGACTCCTCAGATGCAACAACAACAACATCTTCATTGAAGAGACGTCGCATACGTGTTATCGGCCAATGCAAAGCAGAAAAAAGGAAAACAGGTCCCAAATATGTTCGTGAATTAGAAGGCGTCTTATTTCGATTTCTTACAATGTCGGGCTCGCTTGATGTTCACAACCCTCCTGCTGATCCCGAATCTGTCGCGTTGGCCAACTCGGAAGCATCTCAATTTCCTATAATAGCGCTTCTTATTTCGGAATCAGAATTCACAAAGTCAGCTATTCTACGAGCCAATTCATCTCCTATACCCTTCTTCCTTCTGCATCTGCCTGCTATTGACAATCCGGACGGTATTGAGGATGATGATCTGGGAAATTTGGGTATGGCCATTTGTAACCCAGCTCTTTGTGGTACGGACGGCTTACTCAAGGGTCGTATGGAGATGCGATGGGATAGACATGAGTTTGGGGGTGGGGGTCGCCCAGTATTGTGGTGGGGAAATCAAAAACTTTATAGCTGGACTCCAGAGCTAGGTAACACACCTAAGCCAATAATTACTGCTACTTAGATCGTCATTGTATCCAGCCACTAATGCTTCCTGTTATTACAATGTATAATTATGAAGCTAAGGATTGTTCTGGGAATACGTCAAGAGTGTTCGATCCCTTCGAGAAGATGAATGATAAGTAGTAATGTTTGACAGACTATAGTTTCATGTAATGAGGTTAACCTTCATTAGGTTCTGCCGCATCAGCATATCTTTGACTGCACAATGTTGTCAGGAACAATGTGGAAACCGAAACGATGACGATCAGTACGCACGATTAGTAAGGATATATTTAGTGGACTTGGTATCCTGAAAAAATAACGTTGAATATTCATTATCGTCAACCGAGATTTTGGATGTTCAGACTCACTATAACAGTTGTAAAATGGCAATAAAAAATCCGCGGCAAGGGTGAACGTTCATTTAGGATACCCGCTGTAGGGGCTATATATCAACTGATGATCTTCTGCAAGAGCTCCAACAACGTACCAAACTTTCTCCTAAAATCTATTTGCACTGCATTGAGTATCGCACAAATCTGTGAGAAAGAAAGGACTCAACACGAGGTGGTGCTATCAACGTCATTCGGTCGGTCTCCATATGACACTACATGATCACGTAATCTGAGACCAGAGGCGAGTTTGGAGCGGAGGATGTCAATCTTGTTCAAAAATAAAATGAGGT
Organism: Phlegmacium glaucopus; assembly: GCA_015039465.1. Taxonomy (NCBI): domain Eukaryota; kingdom Fungi; phylum Basidiomycota; class Agaricomycetes; order Agaricales; family Cortinariaceae; genus Phlegmacium; species Phlegmacium glaucopus. The sequence goes on along the minus strand of MU130497.1, from coordinate 282,596 downwards.
TGGTATGCTTGAGAAGCGGGTTTGAGACTATCATTGTCCATAGTTTGAATGAATCTTCCTAGATATCATGATTCGATCAGAAAGCAGGAACTTTGCGGAACAAAAGGCGATGGGGAACACTCACCAATCGATTGACTTTGGGATCCTCTTCCAGTACTTGATCAAAACAGCTGAGAGATAGGGATTTGATGGGTGCCATTTTTAGAGCCGCATCGCTTCAGAAACCCACCTTATTGGCGCAAGGAAGATGATCGCATCCATATCATCGAAGTAAGGAGCCCAGGCAGCTGTCAAGGACCAATGAAATGAATAGGATGGATCTTATGATCACTGATCACAATACCTCGCTACCGATGTCCAAGGGTTAGTTGTCATCTGAGGAGAAGAGTAGAACCTCCCACCTGTGATCTGTGACCCCCTACGTCATAAATCTTCCATTCGCGTATAGCGCCACCTGTGGCGAAAGGTAAATATCCTTCTATGAGACGTGCAGCTAAAGAGACTTACTCGTGCTGATCTTGAATCGGTGTTCACTGACACCTAGAACAATAGTTATGGATCGAGAGAAAGTTCGATTGATATGAATTGGCCCACCTAAGGTTTTTAATCGCGCTCGAAGGATGTCATCTAGAAGGAAAAAAGGATTTAGAATTTAGGCAGTCTAACAATTGAAACTTACCATCTGATGGCATATATCTAGCAGCTGTTACCCGATCCAGAGAGTCCAAGAAACTGAGCAGTGATATATAAGATCATCATCAACAAAAACTGATATAGAAAATTCAACTCACAACCCTGACGACTCTTCCAACCTGACATTTTGTTTCCCAAGCAACTCTTGAACCATAGGACAACTCCAGATAAACTTCATATCCTGTGAGCATGCATGCAGTATGGTCCCAGGATCTTCTGGGTCCTCCCAATCCACTCCGTCCTGGCTATCGAAGCTTGTTCGCTCAGTCTTGATGAGTCGATTGAAAGCATGCTTCCAAGGTGTTCTTGAATTGATGGCGATCTCTTTGAATACCTGTTTTGGAGCCGCTCTAAGATGGGTTGCTTCGGTCTCGCCAGATCCGGCCATGGTCAAGCGGCGTATGAGAGTTTGCTCGACTTGAATGAGGGGTTCTAATCGTGACTTTATGCTCAAAAGTTCCATGGTATGAGGCGAAAGACGAGTTTGAGCGCTCTTTGATGTTGATGGTTCACCGTAATCGGGTTGTTGGTCACAAGAAATAGCCTCAAGAATGCTACGGAAGGACTGGACGACGTTTAATTGGATAACAGCTCTCCAAGACGCACGCTCCTCTCGAAATGACTACGATAGGTTCAACATTCCCTTGAGCCCATACTACACTGAACAAACCGAACTTACTTTTAGGTCGTACATAAGTTGGAAATCTAGGTGTAATATCAAGTTAGTATCCATTTGTCAATTACAGCATTGGAATGACCAACTTTTCAACGTCGTCGATTTGCCTGTCAAAGTAATGAAAAAAACAACGTATAAGTTACACTTGACGAAATATTTAAGTCATAGAGTTCACCTGACTCTCCCTGTCCTAATGTTGATGCTTAACAACAAGTAAGAACGATGTCGGCAAGAAGACGTACCTAAGAGAAGGATTTTGATTGGTTTCGGACCTCTCTTTTCTGACAAAACAGCCTTTTCCAGGTCCACATCTATCCTGTCTGAAATGGCCTTTGCTTCCTGTTCGATCGTCAAACGCGCATTCCGCTCCTCCGTTGTTTCGAAAAGAGGGGGTCGAATGGCTAGTGGATCGTCGTCGTCGGCGTTATATTTGCGACCTATTACTTTCGCAGGCATGGGCTTGTGAATATAATATAAGCCAGGTATCGAAGGAGAATTCTGTTGATAGCAGAGCGCCTGTCGCCAAGGTGCAAAAGAAAGGAGGTAACTAGAAACACCGTCTCATTTTTGACATGGAAGTTTATACATACTAAGCCCTGTTGGCCGTGACTTTTTGCGATCAAATTCCCATAGCGTACTTATGGTTCGCTCTGGTTCGCCGGTGCCGGAAAAAGGTTTCAACAAGTTGTCGATCATTCAAAACATTTGGACATGTCAATAAAATAAATTCACATCAGCAGATGCCAGTGATTGTTCCCCAATTTGTCCCTGGAATTTGGCCCTGAATCTAGCTCAGATTCTGGAGCAAGAAGCAAGAATTCCCCCTATCATCACATTTACATAAGCCCTTGATGCAGTGGCAGTTGGCCTCCTATGACATGCCTCTCCTAGATATATCTCCACTGCTATGTCCACAGTGAACTGGCTATTTCGAAGGAGACTGCTTCAGTATCGTTGAACCTTCCTTGCTGAAACTGGTTTTTTTCTAACTCGTTTCATTTAGTTTCGTCAGAAAAAGCTCAAGTAACCCCATAGAGTTGATAAAATCACCGCCATCTGACCCTTGTACAGATGCGCGTTGGTAACCATCTATCTTGAAAGCCGCTAGTGGCCCACTATCTTCTCTCAAAGCATGGACCAACACTAAAATGAACAAATTAAAACTTATCAGCAAAATGGGGTTTTTCAGGATTTTTTATTTACCTCTTTAGGTCCCCGAAGACCACCATGCACCAATTCCAGCCTTTTCCAGGCTAATTGCCAACGCGTACTACTCTTGCATAATGGCGCAATTCCATTGACAGACGTGACCGCATGGCTAAACGTATGCACTAAATACCACTTTCTTCTGCTAAAATTATATCTTCGTGAGTTCGCGTGCGAGATATTCCGTATATACGCCTTGGCCCTTATGATATAACGTAAATTCGCGATTGGTCGAGTTCATACCGCACATCTGGAAGCTCAGATACTTATAGAAAAGACATTGCACCTCCAAATAAGGGCGGATGGATCAACAAATAAGGTCGTGCGCCAAAGAAAGAAATCATGAGAATTCGAAGGGTCCGCATGCTTTCAAAATAACTCGAAGCACTATAAATAAACCTCCAGCACAAAGCAAAGACTTCGCGACCCGGACAACCGCGTTAATAACGATCGTATCATAGATACTTTGTAGTTGCAATGTGATCATGTTGTTCTAGTGGCACGCCCGTTGCTGGCTGCTGCGTACGACATGAGAAGGAACGCATGCCACGTATCGTACTGGGTTGTGCTGGTCTTGGCTGCGGGTAAACTAATAGACTACCAAGTCTTCGACAAGCCGTCATTTTATGAAATAATTCATCGCAAAATGTCCAAGTTCCAAAGGCACAGCAAGGATAGAAAAGCATAGCGCATGACGCTACCACCGAGAATCGGAGAAGTTAGCGTAATATTTATGTGTCAACGAATTCGAAGGCTCAGAATTATGGTCCATGGCTCAAATGTAGGCCTCCACATGTCATACATACTCGGCGTAGTAATGATAAGCACATTGACACTTTATCAGTCATATGACAATCTGGTATACTTATGGCCATTTGAACTTACATACCTCCAATCTGAATAGACCACATTTGCAAATGAGAAGAGCCATTCATCCTCCTTCAAGGTTTTTGACCGTTCCTGAGTATTTAGAAGAGCCTACCGCTGTATTATATAATATCAGTCACAAGGAGGTATCATTACTATCATACAAGTACAAACGAAGAGCCATCCGAGTCAATTCGACATTTTCTGCTCTCATCAGCAACTTCACAGTGTTTTACTATACTGCTAATCTGAAAATACCTCGCTTTCTGAAATAGAGACGTAGCTTTTCTAACTTTCTACTCACACTTTTTAACACTTTTAATTGCTTTTTAATGCTTGCACAAGTAGAAAAAATGTAAAATGTGAAATTCCTGATGGGCCTTTATTTCCTTCAACCATTCAGCAGCCGCTGTCTTTCTTCTAATACCTGTTATCCAGGTTATCCCTGATCCACGGCTGAAATGACATCAAGAGCGCCGGGGAGTACCCTGCCCGAACTGCGAAAAGGAAGGATTGTGGAGTTGAGATTCTTAGTAACCGACCAAACATTGCCCAGAGCTCATGCCACATGTCGTATTTTCAGTCCTCGGGGATCCTTCTGAACCTAGGGTTTTACATACGCTGCATCCTCACGAAATGTCAATTCACACATAATCAAGTCACTAAACGGTGTTTATTAGTATCCGAAGTGTCATTAGTAACAAGCACTCACCGTATGACGGAAAGTGTAGGTCAAGCGTCCGATGTGCTTGAGTTGCGTTTTTCGTCATAGGCTGTGTTGTCCAATATCCGGAAGTGTCATTAGTAACAAGGGTCTTAACCTGGTTCGTACTCACCGACGCTTGAACTACGCTTTCCGTCATAAGCTGTGTTGTTCGGAGTGTCCTTCCTTGATTAAAGGAAGTCGCTCTGACTTAATCTGCGCATCGTTATTCGCCCTACCCGACGCCACGGAGGGAGGTGGGCGGCCATTTGAAGCACTGATAAAGAGAAGTACATCTTTTTATATGGTGAGTTGAGGACAATAATAAATCTGGAGGCGAGGAGGACTGACAGACTCACACATGCAACAACCTCCCTCTATTATGTATTATCCTGTATTATCTAGTGTTCGGGAATCAGAATATATATGATGGGGACATTTTTTCACGCAGCAATAGTCTAGTGAGGTCATGACACTAAAAGGCATCATGCGAATATCCCGAACAGGCCGGGAAATCGTGATTGACAGATTGATACTGGGAAGATAGGGCACAGCCTTGGGCGTCACACAAATCCCAGCATACAATTGCAAAAATCGAAAGACTATTAGAGTTGTCGCATACCAGATGTTATTGTGATGAGGATCTGCAAACCATTGTCCGTGAGATCTGTCGATCCGTCGAAGAGAGCGGATGAGGCCAGACACACAGTTTATTTGTTGGACGCTCCAGTTCTAAAATAAGATAGGAGTCGTGAGCAATAAAACGTCAAATGACGAGCAAAGGATGTACCAATATCCACATATAGCCATGAAACCGTATATTCGATTTCCACAGCCGGCTAAAGATAATGGGTGAAGGATTGAGGACGTGTGTGCCTCATGTTACTGCAACTCATCAAGTAAGATCAGTTGAAAATGTCAAATGCCGCAAGGCATCTAGATCTAATAGCCGACCGAACCGGGGAGGGGTCCCGTATAGCGCGGCCGCCAATTGACATACTGTTCAGAGAGGACCTATGACAAGTTGCTCTAATGGTGTGCGGTAATCAATTAATCTTATAATTAAGAGATGACTCGGATCCTCAGGAAAGGGGAAGAGAGAGATAGAGAGAAAGATCGAAGGTGATATTCCGAAACCGCAGATGATCGAGAAGGTTTAGTACAGCGTAGTGGCCCAGTGATAATATATCGGTGGCCTGTGGCGAGAGCCCGGTACGCAAATAGTTCCGTGGATGCCGGGATGGATAACTAAATGTTACATATTGACCAGGTGAATGCAGCGGGGAGGGATAACCTGTCGTCAGGACTCAGAACCCTAATCTCTCAAGGCAGACGGTATGTTATGTTGTCCGGGAGGAAACACATGGAACCAAAGGTTGGGAGTTGGGCGGCATCGGAGCACTGCTTTCACAGCGTTCAAGGTCAAACAATCGCAAATACAGTATGATCCATTTTTATTCTGTCTTTAAAAAAAAAAATCCCGACAAGTTCGCCAATCGATGATCTCGGAGCGAAGTCGACAGGAGAGATTGACAAAAAGATCTTTGATCTAGGTCTCTATATAACAGTCTGGCTCCTGCTCCATCTTTATTCAAAATCCCCCCAACACACAATCGCAACGAGCTACTACTAGATTTCCCAAAATGAGCTCCACATCCACTACTTCATGGCACACCCTCCCCAATGAGATGAAGCTGGCTATCATCGACAACCTGGAGGTCGATGATGTCAAATCATTTGCAAAGGTCGACCAACGAACATATCAAGCATGTGTTCCCGCTCGGTTCAAGGTCTGGATCATAGGCTGTGAAATATCTAAAAACACGAATTCTAATTTTGTCATGTAGAGAGTCAAACTGGATAGCTTTGAAGTTCTCCAACGGTTTCTCGAGGACGTGCCTCGTAGCTACTGTTCCTACATCGAGGAGCTCGAAGTGAACACCCAAAATGAAAACAAAACCAACACCCTTCCACCACGAGTCCGGGCAGATGCTTTGATAGCTCTGCTCTCGGCGTCTCTTCGCATACACAAACTCGTCCTGACAGTCGGTGGTTCTTTAGACAAGAGTGTAATATCACCTTTCCCTTCCCTCCTAAACTTGAAACAACTCTCCATTTCGAATGCTGGAGATGAAAAACGGACACCACTGTAAGTTTTCGCTATCGGGATCCCGACTGTACCGGTAACTGAAATATCCCCCCAAGGAGCGAGAGACTTGTTGTTTCAATTGCTCTATCAGCCCAAAACCTTGAAGATTTGTCCTTGGATCGGGTTACGCGGTCCAAAGTACATGCGCCCGAGTTGGAAGGGGTTTTCCCTTTCATCCCCCTATCGGTGAATGATGAAGATATCCCCGACCATCCCGTCTTCGGCTCGGAGCTCTCCCTTCCATCCCTTCTCCAGATCTCAACCCTACGTAAACTCACAATTCGCGATACCCATCTGGGAGACGAACGATGGACCACCGCTCCTATTCTCTGCCGCTTGGAGTTTCTTGATCTTGGAAATTGTTACCACGAGGATGAAAGTTTCAATACACGTTGCACAGAAAGGATTATGGCCGCTGTCGGACCTACTGTGGACGAATTCTCCCTCACAGCCGCTGTATCAGATTCTCTCTTCTCCGAACCTTCAGCAACGCCCCTACAGAAACTGCGCAAACTCCATATCTCACCATTCTTCCCTGTCGACAGCGTGGTCGAGACAATGTCGAACCTCGCAGGTTCACCTGTTGAAAGGATCTCCGTTCAATGTTTTGAAGACGATGTGGTGGACATTTGTACAGCACTTGAGGAGTTTCTCAATCTCCGTGTGGAACGCGGCCAGGACTTCTATCACAAACTCCAACGTATCCATGTTTCGATCACCGCTTCGGATGATACGGGAACATCTACGGAGGAGGAAACTAAAGAAAGAATCGTCGCCGCCCGAAGGCTCCAGGCTTACTGCGATGATCTCAAACTCGCAAGCATCGTGGATAAGCTTACTGCCAAAGGTGCCGCCGCCCCATTAGGGCACAAAAATGGTGTCACTTCTTTCACAGATGCTAAACGCTATCCAACCAAAGCTCGTTCGATGACTCTTTAGAGCTTTCGTTCTGGGAGACTAATATGGCGAGTCGTGATGATCTAATTTATTCTTCTTGGGTTTTACGCATACACCACGAACTTTTTTATGATATTAACTTAATTTTATTTCAACCACTACAAACTCAATGTACAAAAAAAACATCCTCTGTATACTATATTTTATAATACCTTTGCATTATCCCTCATGGGTCTCTCTCATATAAGTAAGAGAGGCACTTAAGCTCGAAATGGACAGTTTTGATATCGATGTCGTCGGTCGACCGATCCTGACACTGTGCCATGCGGCATTGTGCATGCTCTGAACGTCATGGAAACAGTAATAAAACAGACAGTCTTGTCTTGTGATAATGGCACCCGGAGTAAGTTCATTGAACTCAGATTTAAAAAAAACCAGATAAGTAAACCTAAATTTATTGATACGACATACTTGAATTTTCAGCGCCCTCAATCTCTGAGATAACTCCCATAGAGACCTTTGTTCTTCGACAACCTCGGCGTTGCGTGGGTTAACAACTTAACATGAGACACCGGTTTAAACTTTAGCAGAACCCATAATTCAACTGGACGTAAACTTGCAAAGTGTTCGACAACTATTCAAGTTTAGTGTGGCAGGTGACAGGCTCTACTCGTCTGTGTATTTGGGTGCACATAATTAAAGATTCATAACACACCAAAGGAGTACGGGAACCTTGGGGGATTGAACCTTGTGAAGTAACACAATTCGAAAATCAAACTCACACGCATACGTTATATACAGTTACTCTGGGGCAGCAGCACAACGAGTCAGCCTTGAATCAGTTCTAAAAAAAAAACGAAGTTCCTAGAAAACAAATTTTACGCGAGTAAGAACCAAACTCCACGGAATATGTTGTAGATCTCCAGGTTCATCGCAGAGTCAAGTTGCACTCACCATGACAATGTTGTTGATGTATGATTCAGAATGGGCAAATCCTCCGTGTCCGATGGTAAAAGTTGCCTGCGGACATAAGCGCAGAAAACCATTGTACGAGATTACTATACTATCAGACGCCGCCGCCGCCGCCACCGCCCCATCATGTCAATTGTCCAGGTTTCTTCGAAATCAAAAGTGCGTTTGATATGTTTATGACGATCGAATTTTTCAAGCCCGTATCCAGCGGGAGATCATTTCAAACTTTTCAAGATGAATAGAACCTGCCAACACCTGGGGTTTCCGGGCCCGGGTTGTACGGTACCTTTTGTATCTAGAGGTTCCATGTTCAGTAGTACTTCAGTGGTGATAGTTTTGCGTGTTGATAGTAGAGGGACGTGGCAGTGTCCTATATTGCATAGCACTGTAATACTGTAATACGGTGGCTGCGTACCGTAACCATAGGCTACGGCATACGGTTGCTACGGTACGGTAACGGGTACCGTACGGTCTGGGGGGTCTCGGCTGGTCTCGGGGAAGGCATTCTCGGGGCTTGGATTGGCCAATTGATGGTAAGTGCGAGCTCGGATTGAATTTTGGCCGAGATGCCGAATCGGCTTACGGCGGCGCTGACCAGTTCAAACTTCAACATGAAAATACCGTTACCAGTACGGTGCGCAACTCTAGCCGTACCGCACTACCGTATTACTACACATAGTAGCAGTCCGACCTCGACAATCGGGCTGATAAACCACTGCCGAGATGTCGAATTTAATGCCATTCACTGCTGCGTACGCTACACCATGAACCGTGCCCGATTGTCGAGGTCGGACTACTATGATGGTTAGTGTAGTAGTACGGTAGTACGGTACGGATGAAGAATACAGCGACTACCGTCCAAACGGAATCGATTTTACTTTCCCAGATAATCAGATTACATAGTGCCTTGGATTAATTCATTGGAGAATCCTATCCCAGCTGGAATTTAGAGCACAGCATCGAGAGGAATCCTCTGCTATCTCAGAGAAAAAAGACTTTGGGAGATAGCGTGGACATCCCGATACATTTATGGAGAAACAGGCGATGAATATGATAGACTGAGCCATTCTGATGATTGGTGAGTCGATCCTATCTAGTATCTATAGCTTCGTAAAAATAAAAAAAACAAAGTTATCGAGCCTTGAAAGTTTGATGAGATCTCGAGGTTCGAAATCGATGGTCATCTAAACGGATGAGAGGTCCATGACTCCATGAAGCTAATGCTTTTTTTCGTGCAACTGGGGGGCTGTCTGTCCCAGTGGCTCGAGGATAGTACTATGAAGGCGTGTGTCTTTAGACAAATTCTGAAACAATGAGAAACTATTAATGCACACTAAAGTGATCACCGTAGTTAAATACCACAATTGTAGCGTTCGTGTAAGGTAGTGCAGTTCGACCCCAAACGAGCCTGTTTTGGGAGGTACTTGCGATAGGCTGCGAAAGAAAATCCTCTAAACCGGCGATAACTAGAAGCAAAATCAATTGGAATGCAGAAATTTTCATCAAGAATAAAGTTAAATCTAGATTTTCCCCAGTCAGAGCCATAAAAATCCGGTAACCTAGTATGGCGATTTTACAAAACGAGACGATCAAGAGACGATGGTAGTAAATGCAGCAGATAGCAGTTGGTTAAAGGATGATTTATTTAATAGAGGGTACTCAGTCAAGGATCAAAAATCTATCAATTTACGTACCGCTGAGAGACCACGAGAGGGAGCTTTTGCGCTCGGAGGTGCAGCGGCCAAGGCAGATTGTGGAGTTGTACTCGCAGGATCACTGCTTATGTAATCGAGTGCATCTTGCTTATTGACCCCCATCATCTTGATCGCTCACACAACTCACTGTTCAACGATATGAAGCGCACTGTTCAAGTTAACGAAATTGTCAAGTCCAAGAAACAAAAATATTCCTCTACGACCATCAACGATGCTCTAGATTCAAACTCTGAACCAGCACCTTCGACATTGACAATCAGAACAAGCCCCGCTGATCCTATGCCATCCATTCTCGCTAGTGCTGTGACTGCAAGCGCACAAGTTACTCAAGTCGCTGGCGCTACTAGTACCGTGAGTGTTCAACTTCACCCGCCGTCCTTCAGTATTTAATCATCGTCATCCATCAGACTCCCCGTGACCTCCGAGTCTCTACTTCGGTTTCCGCTCTGGTGACCAATCCTGTAAGCGTTCCAGACACTGGTGTTAATGTGAGTGTTCAAATCAGCCCATCACATCGAATTACTCAATCATCATCATCGATCAGACTACCCATGAACTCCAAGTCTCCGCTTCGAACTTGGGATCCACGGAATCGGAACGAAATCTTTCAGTGAGTTGCGAGTTGCTTACACAATGTGTTCTCGGCTTTCGCTAAAGATAAGCAGGCTCAACAATCTGCGTTGGGTTTCTTTGCGAATGCCCAGAATACCCTCATCACTGGCGGCATTTTCGTAAGTCTTTCTCGTAAGTCGTCTGTATGATTTAGCAATAATTGCACATATAGAACAATGTCAATATTCTCCCTGCCAATACTGGTGAAGGGCAGATGAAGATCCCTTTAACTCAAAGACCCAACTCCAGTCTAATCTTTACTGGACGGAAAGATATACTTGATAAACTTAGGAAGATTTTTGTTCATCGTGCTACCAGTAGATCGAGGTGCTCTTGTCTCCTCTGGGGATTGGGGGGGATTGGGAAGACCCAAATTTGCCTCAAGTTCATAGAAGAAATGTCTGAAAAGTAAGGCTTCTTACTTTACCATTCACAACACTGGATTCATTTCTTGATAGTTTTCCATGTGTCTTCTGGGTTGATGCCTCCTCTCAGGATAGCATGGAAATGTCTCTCAAGGGCATATCTAGCCTTCCTGCTGCAAAGGATTCTGGTGTAGATGGCTCAGTTGAGTCTGTCCAACAGTGGATATCTTCTCTCCAAGAAGAATGGTTGATTGTGTTTGATAATGCTGATGATCCTCCTCCAGAGGTGGTGGCCAACTACATTCCTCCAGGTAACAGAGGTAATATTCTGATTACTAGCAGAAACCGATCTATGGGAAGGATTGCATCATTTGAGAACACAATTGAGATCCATGAAATGGAGGAGCCAGATGCTATAGCTCTACTTCTCAGGGCTAGCTGTTTGGATGCATTGCCTGAGCATCTACAAGCTGCTAAAAAGATTGTGACTGAGCTTGGCTGCATTCCTCTTGCTATTGGTCATGCTGGAGCTTATATTGAAACTGGGAAATGTGATATTGATCAATATCTGAGGCAATTCTCAGTACATCGTCATGCTCTTATGTCAGATGCTACATTTACAGGAGCATCAAAGTATGACAAAACAGTGTATGGAACTTGGGATCTTTCTTTCAAAGAAATAGAAAGGAGGGCTGGTGGACATTCCACTGTTGGAGATGCACAAGCAGCCCAGGCTGCAATCCTAATTCTTCAAATATGTGCTTTCTATCATCATAGCAACATATCTAAAGACATATTCCGATCTGCTGCTGAAGAGGCCATGAAACATGTTGATGATAGTGACATAGCTGAAAGGTTACCTCAAGCAGTCACTTCACTGGATCATACTCTGCTTGGCTTGGACAATGATGGCCACTGGGATGAGTTCATATTTGGACAAGGGATCAGTGTCCTTCTCTCATTCTCTTTGATGAGAAGAGGACAATCATCTAAAATGTTGTCTGTTCATCCTTTGGTGCACTACTGGAGTCGGGAGAGAATGTTGAGATATGAGCAGCAAAGAATGTGTGAGGTGGGAAGCATAATCTTGTGCTGTGCAATTCCATGGAGATTTGAAAGTCAGGATTATGCACTGCGACGGTTAATGTTTCCACATATCAAAGCAAATGAACTACATGGAAAGCAGATAGGACTCATCAAGCAGTACTATGATGATGAATGGACCAATTTTGCACTAGTAATGTGGGAGAATGGAGACTGGAGTAATGCAGAGTGGCTGCAGGTTCAAGTGATGGACATGAGGAAAAAGCTACTTGGTGCAGAACATCCAGACACCCTCAACAGTATGGAAAATCTAGCAAACACATACAGGGATCTGGGGAGGTGGAATGAGGCAGAACAGCTGAAGGCTCAAGTTATGGACATGAGGAAGAAGCTACTTGGTGCAGAACATCCAGACACCCTCAGCAGTATGGAAAATCTAGCAGGCACATACAGAGATCAGGGAAAGTGGCATGAGGCAGAGCAGCTGCAGATTCCAGTTATGGGCATGAGGAAGAAGCTGCTTGGTGCAGAACATCCAGACACCCTCACAAGCATAGCAAATCTAGCAAGGACATACAGAGATCAGGGAAGGTGGAATGAGGCAGAGCAGCTACAGGTTCAAGTTATGGACATGAGGAAGAAGCTGCTAGGTGCAGATCATCCAAGAACTCTTGACAGTATGTCAAATCTAGCAAGCACATACAGTGATCAGGGAAGGTGGGATGAGGCAGAGCAGCTGGATATTCAAGTTATGGACATGAGGAAGAAGCTGCTTGGTGCAGAACATCCAGACACCATCACAAGCATGGCAAATCTAGCAAGCACATACAATGATCAGGGAAGGTGGAATGAGGC